>JASCZW010007608.1:0-62921 GCA_034211315.2 Aedes japonicus
ATATTTCTTTCAATTATGTTTTTGTTGTAATTTCTCAAAATTTGAGGCGCATTAATTTTCGGTTTTAATGTGTCAATATTCACCAAAATTAAAATGCGCACAGTAGTTTGGAGCATGATACGCTTTGAAAAACTCAAATTGTTTTTGATATTTTGCTATCAAACATAATTTCCGCAACACTAGAACTTTTTCTTAGCCATTATTTACTGTTGAATGAATCAGAAAAGCAGGAATTGAACAAAGCAGAACAACAAACCAACCACGATATCGCCGTGAAGTTTGGTACAGATGTGACCATTTAGCTCCTATGTTTGATTTGATGGCTGCCAATAGGTTTGATTATGGTTCTTAAGGGTCATGTCACTTACCAGAACATTTTCAAAATCTTTATGGTCTAACAGCGGTTTTATTAATTTGTTTTCACAAATCGTCTAAAGAGGCCACTTTGTACATATTCGCTTTAAAGGTGCAGGAGAGAAGCTGGTGACAAAATAGCGAATGTAGTTTCATCAACAAAGTCAGAGGAACACATTGAACAGAACTGAATTGTTACTGGGGGAAGTAGGGAGAGAGGAGAATCTCCATTGCGATTCGTCCATTGCTACCTGAATTACCTGTTGGCCCATGAAAACGAATTGCCTCTTTTCGTTCCATTCCTGATAAATGAAATTGCTCTGTCGCTTTCCGGAGAACGCTAATTAGTTCGAATAAGGAGGCTCAATTGCATCATGTGATTTAACAACCAATTTGCGTAACGGAGATTTCGCGAAATTTTGATTGCTCAAATGAAAAGTACAAAATCTTCAGAGTGAACAATTGATGATTGCTCTGCGATTAGCACTCGTAAATAGCTCATGATAAATTTGAGAGAAGACTACAGAAGAACTTTTGGCAGGTTCATCGAGACTTTGGGGTAAGGGGATTCATTCTTACTATGGCGGTTTGATGCTTTCTGGGAAACTGACGATATCTTGAAGATAGAATCAATTCGTATTTTGATAGAGAAATTGAAAATCTTAGATTTTCCAGGCATCGTTTTATATATTATAATATTCAATTCAAATTCCCATTGTCAGAAAATCCTTATGCATTCTGCAGCTGCATGAATTGGGATCAGAACCTTATCATATACTTTTTAAAAAACTGAAGGAACTCTGTAAAAATTATTTTCTGAACCACCTTGAACTTCGTAATATCTCATGAAGATTGGGTGGAGAACACAATTAACTAGAAATTGATTTGAAATTGAGTACCATCAGAAATTGATAAAGCTTCTCGGAATTTTGTATAAACTAATTGAAAATTTCAAGAGAATCATGAAGTTTGCCTCGCTCTCTCTTGAAAAGAAAAGTCGTGGAATTTCAGAGAAGTTCTCATTGAATTGCCGAAAATTATCTACGTTATGGTGAGTCTCGTTGTCAATATTCTCATGAAAGAATAACAAACAAACACTTTCAGCCTTGTATTGGTTAGCATACATGCTACCCAACACACGTAAAGTGCTGTCAAATGACCTCACTTCAGTTTTGGGTGTGAGTAAATGAAGAGCTTGAACTTGTTTATATTTTTTCTTGATTAAAAATCTCAGTACGATTATCATATGTACACAGATGGGATTAATGTTTTCTGTAGATATTATTAAAATAGAGACAGAAGTGGGCAATCTTTCCGTATTAAAATGGAAGAAAATTATCAGAATCGTATGTTTTGTGTGTTGCTGATCGACTAACGGTAAGTGAACGAATAAATTCGTGAATAACTTGCAGTACTCAGTGTTCGGGTATTCAGTTCATATTCACCGATTTCACATGGAGGCTGCTTATTGAGCTCAAGATAGGTTCCTGCCTTCCTCAGATACAACCTTTCTGGAAATAACTGAAACTTTGAAAAGCAGCGTTAAGCTTCCTCAGAGGTAGTTTCCAGTTGATACATTTTCCTATGATAAAAAGCAGAATTTCGCAAGTCATGTTAAGAATTTGACGAGAAATTAGAAACAAAAATCTGCGAGGATGGTCGATTTGCTTCGAATAAGTTGTTGGAATTTCTGTGATACAAATAGCATATGTTTTCAAACCTTTACGAGAACTTTTATTATCTAAAAATAAATTGTTTATAATTTTGATACGTGCGGAAACTCCGCAAAATTGATTAAACATTAAGTAGAGTAGCGTTGACTGTTTAATTCGCAGATTCTTTGAAGATTTCTGAACTTCCTGGGAAGCTCCTTGAATTCCCAGGACAGCTGCCTGAATCCCCTTGAAAGAGTCCTTAATTTTTGGGAAGCTCCTTGAAATTATGTGAAGCTCCTTGAAATTATGGAAAAATTCCTTCGAATTTCCGGCAAAACGCTGAAGAACCCAGAAAAGTTAGCTCGAACCACTGAAGAAACCTCGATTTCTCATAAGTTCCTTTAGCATCAGGGAGAATCAGGCAAAGTTCTGGAAAGTTTCCTGAAATTCTGGAGTACAGTATCTCTGAACTCTTGATAAGTCTCCTGAGTTTCTGGGAAGTTCACTGAATTTATGCGATTTTTTTCGAACTTTTGAAAAGCTTTTTTTGTTAATCTGCCTCTTTGGTCCGCTTCCAGGCCTTAGGGGCGAAAATACCGCTGGCCGTTAGTCTCCAGGGATAGCTTTGGCAAAAAGACTCTAGGGGTCAGCTGGCTGGTTGACTCCAAGATCCTCCCATTTTCGTTTCGGAGAACGAACTGGCTGAAGAACCGTACGCCAGCATCCGGCAGGCCGCAGTGCGTTTTGCAACGAGCTCGTGACCGACTTTTCCAGCTGCATCGCAATTTAGGCTGGAAAAAGCTCACTGGGGACGACTCTAGTTGTCGCATAATTCCACAAGAACATCTCCTCTGGTTTGGCGGAAAACGACGCAGAAAAGTGTTTCCTCGTCGTAGGTAAAGCGTGTCGCTGTAGCAGTGCTGGTAAAACAACTTCTGATGATCGAAACGAAAATCACGGTCGATGTTGGGGCGTCTTCCAAGGCGTGACCTCTCCGTTATGACTCTTGTTTTTCTGCTGCCAAATTACAAATCAGCATTATCTTATATCGTTTAAAGGAAAATCAAGATTCTCAGCCAAACAAAAGAGCAAATATTTCTCGTCTGGCTAACACTACGCACTACAGAAAGCAGTAAAAATTATTTGGTCAAACCAATCCAAGCCAAAAATGGTTGTGGAAAAATCTGCGATCTTTTGAAAAAAATTCTGACCTCCGATATTGAATGATTTACAGGATGACAGGGGTGTTGGTGGGTTTAACAACAAGAAAATACAACACCGGTGAGGGTAACGCAAAAATTAGTCTATTTTGGCTGGTTTTTGCTGACGCAAACTCAGGTATAGAGTTGTTCCTGAAATAGACCACCGCTGAAGATGCCCTCAAGACGTGTCTTCTCCGGTCAAGCAAAATTGAGTTTATAAAACCCACCACCTTTTCCAGGATTCGCAGTCCAAATTTCTTCACGTTGCATATAGCCACCGAAAAAATTAAATCTGCGCTTGTATATAGCATCACAACTTCGGAGCAGATGTTCTGAGGTTTCACGGTAAATGCTGCAAAAACGACGGATATTACCTCAACCCGGCCGATGTGGTTCAGAAGGTGCGCAGTACCTCACGAAGGCAGCATGAGATACAGACCACCAGGCAGCAGATAGATATTAGCTGATGCAAAATTGAAATATTTGCTTCCAAGCTTAATCGACGCTAATTTGGGTCCTGATAGTCCCCAAAAAAATTTTAACACATTTGGTTTTAATTTGGCTTTAACACGCATATTCAAAGTTTGTATGGGAATTAGTATGAAGAATCTCAACCATTAAATTCCAGATCCCTAACATCTTGATATTATGTCCTAAAACCAAATCTTATATACATTCAGTAGTGTGTTGTCAACTCATCAAAATGCTGAAGATACCTGACATGTAAATTTTATACAAAAAGAAGTTATTCAACAAATATAACAATAAGAAGCAAAAATATGTAGCTGTATATAAAATATCTAGCCAAAAAATATATATAATATATATAATAATATAAATAAAATATAATACATAAAGTTATAAGGAATATAAAGATATAAAACATATAACTAATAAGAAAGTAGAAAAAACAAGAATAAAACATCATACCTGAAAGGTGTATTTTATGTTTTATTGAATAACTATTTTTGCATAGTTATTTAGCATGTCAGGTATCTTCGGCATTTTGATAGTTGACAACTTACACTATATGAATGTATATAAGATTTGGCTTATGCTGACATAATATCAAGATGTTAGGGATCCCGAATCGTAAGTTTGAGATTCTTCATACTAAATTCCATACAAACTTTGAATAGCGTGTGCAAAGCCAAATTAAAACCAAATGCGTTAAAAAAATTTGGGACTATCAGATCCACGGATATTGGCGTCGATTGCTTTAGGGGAGCAAATATTTCCAAGCCCTGCATCAGCCTATTGTGAGTATGCAGACTCTCTTATTGAGCTCCCCTGCTCCTTCGGTTTGTGAAAGCGGTAGCGAACGCGTTCCCGCTGAGTTGGCCACGACAGATTTCATGCGTGAACGCTGCCTCTCTCGACGTTCAAAAGTGCTCGGAGCCAAATGGACTAGCCTTGTAATGATTACTTGAAGATGCGATAGAATACGATGAGAATACGTTGCACGTTGTAAATCAGCTATCTTCAGAATCAACATGATAAATGGAAACTGTTTTAATGATTTCATATGCACGAAATATTTGTTCAGTTGCCAGAGAAATATCACTGGCACCACATGCGCATAGGCATGTCATTAATTATCATTGTTTCACTTCTTCCTGTTCTCCTCATTCATGATCATGAGAAGACATGACATTTGCCAGGCCAGTAAAGTATAAACGCAGAAATATAAAGAACGGCATATAACTTAATCAATACGTTTGAGGTACAACTTCTAACACTAGGCATCAAATGACACGAACCATTCCAATATCTGTTTAGACATATCATACAACGAAGTGTGGACGGATCATCAGGCACTCAAGGATCATCTGGATAGGAGTATGGGGATCAGTCTCCTCCTTATCAGAAAAGAATTATGTAAATATACCTAGTGCTGCGGGTGAACTGCCTCATTCTCATTCTGATTGTTCTGATATAACACTTCAACACTCTCTCAAAAGAACTGATGCATCAGATTACTGGGCCCGTATGTTAGGGGAAGCGGTTTATCCTGGGCTCTCTTCTAATGTTTTACATGAAGATAACTCATTTCAATGTCCATGAAGATATTGATGGCTGAGTTCAAACTTGAATTAAAAATCCAACACGCGAGTCTAACATCACTGTATGAAGTACTTGTATGGAAATATCCCATCTGTCCCAGCAAAAGCTCTGCAGGCCGAAAGACACCACGCATTTCAGTTCCCGCCTCTAAATTATCAGTTTGCGGATTCTCTTCCAACAGACATTTGGGGCGGTGGTCTGCATCTCATCCACAAGGATCCATCACTTTGATCCACACACAAAAAAAACCACCAGGAAAATACCTCCATACCCCAACGTCTAATAAGATCTCGTAAGAACTCCATTCATCTTCAGATTACCATGTCTATCGTACTCTTCGTATTCTCCGACTTCAAGATGACTCCAGAGTATCGTTTCACTGAAAGCTAAAAATTTGGGCCTATATCATAAAATCGAGTCACTCACAGTCCATCCCGTCTTTCGCAAAGGAAATTAATTGCACTTTCATGAAGATACACTGTATCACTACGCGAAATCGTCAAAGGGTTTATTTCCGTTATCAATAGCAAGAATACTGCGCATCAGACGAAACAATTAAAGAGCCTAAAGGTTGTCACAAATTAAAAAGAAACGTCTCTTTCCGGCGCTGCATGAAGGGATCGACAGAAGAGCTTATTCAAAATGGCTGATGAAGAAGCGCACCACGCGGAAAGGTTCAAGGCTTTAAATATTCCTGACATAGTTGAACCTGAATTTTGAGTGCTGATATTGTATCTGCATAACTAATTGCCATGATGACTCGTGAGAAGATACTAATAATTGAGCACGTTGCCGAGGTTCTTCTACAGCAGCGCCATCTTCATTTAGGAATAGATAAATTATTCGCCTATTCAGCAGTAACATTTTGCATGAATAGCGATAAAGAGAAATAGTGATTAATTATAGCTCATTTCGCGTATTTCGTGAATTCCACCACGAAATTACGTGCTGCGTAATGATAAATATTTTCACCAGACAAATGTAAAATAAATACCATGCGATACGATAGTATTTTCGTATAGCCAATATCAGTTCCAGGATTCGTTTGGCCATATTTGTTCCTCGTAAGGTCCATCTGCAATTCTTTCGCTTCTATTAAACAATTTACAAGACGTTTTACGCAAACGTTCCAATTTAGGTTCCGGGCCCATGACATCCCCGTTAGAGGACGATTCCTTGACTAGAAAACCATTGTTGAAAGAATTTAAGTCTTATAATTTACCTTCGTGAAGATTATTCCAATTTCTAAACTAAATCAATTCTTCCACCTTCTGCAAATAACTCCGAATCTGAATATTGCATATTGGATCCCAGTTAGTTTTTCTAGGATTTCTAAACGTAGTAATGACCGGTTTCTGTGTGACTATGATCTGACAATGACGTTTCCTCAAAACTTACCAAAATTTTAAATGCTATTAGACAAGATCTCTCAGGATCTGACATCAGGCAATAGTGCAATCTCATGAAAGAAGTGCTACACTGGGGTTTTTTGAGGAAACGTCATTATCTGGATTCATGGCAGTCACACAGAAACCGGTCAATTATTACGTTTAGAAATCCTGAAAAACTAACTGGGATCAATATGCACAATATTTGCACCGGAGTTATTTGCAGAAGGTGGAAAGATTGATTTAGTTTAGAAATTGGAATAATTCTTCACGAAAGGTAAATTATAAAGACTTTAAATTCTTTCAACAATAGCCTTTCAGTCAAGGAATCGTCCTCTCAACGGGGATGTTCCATGGTGGAACTCTAAATTGGAAACGTTCGCGTAAAAACGCCCTTGTAAATTGTTTAATAAAGCGAAAAGAACCTCAGATTGAACTCCACTTACTGAGAACAAATAAGAAATATGAAAGTCCAAACGAAGATCCTAGGTTCTAATGTGTGAAAACATACACAGAAAAATATATCTGTGCATCGCATGAAACATTTATTTTAGCATTTGATCTGGTGAAATGCTATCATTACACCTTTTGGTACAAACGAATTTCGTGAAATGAATTCTGATGAAATGTATGAAATGAATTTCGTGAAGACCTGCCAATCGCTATTTCTCTTTATCATATTCATGCAAAATGGTGTTACTGCTGGGATGGCGGAATAATTTATCTATTCCTAAATGAAGATTAAAGCGCTGTCGAAACCTCAACAGCGTGCTCAATTATTAAGTATCTTCTCACGAGTCATCATGGCTTAGTGAGATCAACCGACGGATACAATATCAGCACTTTCCAAAAATTCAGGTTCGGAATCCTATGTCAGGAATATTTAAAAAACGCTGGACAACTCCACGTGGTTGCGCTTTCTTCATCAACCACATTTTGAGTCGATAAAGTAGATCTGTCAGTCCTTCATGCAAGCACCAGAGAGACGTTTCTTTTAATTTGTGACAACATTTTTGGGCTTTTGTATTGTTTTCGTACAATGCACGAATATTCTTGCTGTGTCAACAGAAGCTTCGTACTTTTGACAGTTATGTGAGCATCATGATGAATGTATCTTCATAAAAAGTACAAATTAGTTTCCTTGCAAAAAACGAAGGAATGGATTTGTGAGTATTACTTTCGATTTTGTAATATAAACTAAAATTACCTTCTCAGTGTAGTCAATACTCTGGAAGTCGCAAGACTTCAGAGGGCTCGTACAAAGGATCATACGATAGAACATGGTAATCTGAAAAATGAGAATGGAGTTCTTACAAAAAATCTTAATGGAAACGTTAGAGATGATTATGGAAACCCATTTTCCTGGATGAGTTTTGTGTGTAGATCCAAAGAGTAATGGATCACTTGTAGATGAAAAATGTTCCACAAGACCACCCCAAATGTCTGTTGAAACAGAAAACTCCACACAAACTGATCAAATCTTTAAAAACCAGGGAGCAAATACATTGAGGTCTTTTCAGCCTGCAAAGCTATTTTGGCAGGACCGGATGGAATATTTCCAGCCTGCGTGCTTCACGCCGAAGCCAGTGTTGAACTCGCCATTAATTTAGATTTTTAATTCAAGTTTGAGACTCAACCGTATTCCATCTTCATGGACATTAGTAAAGTTATCTTTATGCTCAACACAGAAAAGCGAGATAAGCCGCTTCTCACAATCATACAGGCCCATTAGTCTGTTATCAGTTCTTTTAAAGAAGAAAGTGTTGAATGATTATATCAAAACAAATGAAATGAAAATAAAGGCACAAGTTCTACCCACAGCACTAGAGTCGTTCCGCGAAAATGTTATTTTCACAATAGGGAGGGGAGGCGGTCCCATGCTCCCTATCCAAATCGTTTCAACTTGAGTGCCCTGGTGGTCCAATCCCGCTCCCGTTGTATATTGTGTCATGGATATTTAGAATAGTTTGCAGTAGGTCATTTGATTACTTACCTAGTGTTAGAAAATTTGGCTGCAAGCAAAATTGATTAGAGTTATATACCGTTCTTTACTTATTGCTCTGTGCCGTCTAGATATTTCTGCGTTTGCAGTGCTTTGCTGGCCTATGGCCTATGCCAAATGTCATATGGTATTGCTCGCGGTCATAGGATAGGGAAGAGAACAGGAGAAAGAAGTGAAAGCAATAGTAATTGGTAACATGCTATGCGCATGTGAGATTTTCTTAGTGATGTTCTCACAACGGCTGGTTAGAATGGTTCGACGGATGCATATGAGAAATCATTCCCGACGAGTTTCCATTCGTTTACTCAGTTCCATCATGTTTGATTCTAGAAGATAAGAAACATTTTACAACGTGCAACATTTGGAAATATCATCAATGATCCCTCATCGCATCTTCAAGTAATCATTACAAACAGTCCATTTGGCTCAGGCACTTTTGAACGTCGAAGAGGCAGCATTCACACATGAAATCTGTCGTGGCCAACTCAGCAGAACGCGTTCATACCACTTTCTAAACCGAAGGGCAGGGGAGCTCAATAAGAGAGTTCTATATATCTAATAGGCTGATGCAAAATTTGAAATATTTGCTCCCCTAAGCTTAATCGACGCCAATTTGGGTCCTGATAGTCCCCAAATTTTTTTAACACATTTGGTTTTAATTTGGCTTTGCACACGCTATTCAAAGTTTGTATGGAATTTAGTATGAAGAATCTCAAACTTACAATTCCAGATCCCTAACATCTTGATATTATGTCCTTAAGCCAAATCTTATATACATTCATATAGTGTAAGTTGTCAACTATCAAAATGCCGAAGATACCTGACATGTAAATATTATACAAAAATAGTTATTCAATAAAACATAAAATACACCTTTCAGGTATGATGTTTTATTCTTGTTTTTGTTTTCTTATTAGTTATATGTTTTTTATATTTTATATTCATATATTTTATGTATTATATTTTATTTATATTATTATATATATTATATATATTTTTTATTTAGATATTTTATATACATTACATATTTTTACTTCTTATTATTATATTTGTTGAATAACTATTTTTGTATAAAATTTACATGTCAGGTATCTTCGGCATTTTGATAGTTGACAACTTACACTATATGAATGTATATAAGATTTGGTTTAAGGACATAATATCAAGATGTTAGGGATCTGGAATTGTAAGTTTGAGATTCTTCATACTAATTCCCATACAAACTTTGAATAGCGTGTGCAAAGCCAAATTAAAACCAAATGTGTTAAAAAATTTTGGGGACTATCAGGACCCAAATTGGCGTCGATTAAGCTTAGGGGAGCAAATATTTCGAATTTTGCATCAGCCTAATATCTATACTGCCCTAGTAGTCTATATATCTATACTGCCCTAGTAAAGATACTGCCCGAACATTTGAAACACATTGGCCAGGTTGAGAGTAATATCCGTCGTTTTTGCAACATTTACCGTGAAACCTCAGAACATCTGCTCTGAAGTTGTGATGCTATATACAAGCGCAGATTTAATTTTTTTTTCAGTGGCTATATGCAACGTGAAGAAATTTGGACTGCGAATCCTGGAAAGGTGGTGGGTTTTATAAACTCAATTTTGCTTGACTAGGAGAAGACACGTCTTAGGGCATCTTCAGCGGTGGTCTATTTTAGGAACAACTCTATACCTGATTTGCATCAGCAAAACCAGCCAAAATAGACTAATTTTGCGTTACCCTCACCGGTGTTGTATTTCTTGTTGTTAAACCCACCAACACCTGTCATCCTGTAAATCATTCAATATCAGAGGTCAGAATTTTTTTTCAAAGATCGCAGATTTTTCACAACCATTTTGGCTTTGGATTGGTTTGACCAAATAATTTTTACTGCCTGTAGTGCGTAGTGTTAGCAGACGAGAAATATTTGCTTCTTTGTTTGGCTTGAAATCTTGATTTTCCTTTAAACGATATAAGATAATACTGATTTGTAATTTGGCAGCAGAAAAACAAGAGTCATAACGGAGAGGGTCACGCCTTGGAAGACGCCCCAACATCGACCGTGATTTTCGTTTCGATCATCAGAAGTTGTTTCAGCACTACTTTAGCGACACGCTTACCTACGACGAGAAACACTTTCTGCGTCGTTTCCGCAAGCCAAAGGAGATGTTCTTGTAAATTATACGACAACTAGAGTCATCTGATGGCTTTTTCCAGCTAAATTGCGATGCAGCTGGAAAAGTCGGTCTGAGCTCGTTACAAAAACGCACTGCAGCCTTACGGATGCTGGCGTACGGTTCTTCAGCTAGTTCTCTCGACGAAAATGGGAGGATTTTAGAGTCAACCAGCCAGCTGACCCTGAGTCTTTTTGCAAAGCTATCCTGGAGACTTACAGCCAGCAGTATTTTCGCCCCTAAAACTGGAAGAGGACAAGAAACTGATTAACAAAAAAAGCTTTTCAAAAGTTCGAAAAAAATCGCATAAATTCAGTGAACTTCCCAGAAACTCAGGAGACTTATCAAAAGTTCAGGATACTCTTAGAATTTCAGGAAACTTTCCAGAACTTTTCCGATTCTCCTGATGCTTAAGGAACTTATGAGAAATCAAGGGTTTCTTCCTCAATAGTTCAGGCAACTTTTCTGGGTTCTTCAGCGTTTTACCCAGAAATTCAAGGAATTTTCCATAATTTCAAGGAGCTTCACATAATTTCAAGGAGCTTCCCAAAAATTAAGGGCTCTTTCAAGAAGTTCAGGCAACTATCCTGAAATTCAAGGAGCTTCCCAGAAGTTCAGAAATCTTCAAGAATCTGGAATTAAATAATCAACTACTCTCTTAATGTTTAATCAATTTTGCGGAGTTTTCGCCGTATCAAAATTATAAACAATTTATTTTTAGATAATAAAAAGTTCTCGTAAGGTTTGAAAACATATGCTATTTGTATCACAGAAATTCCAACAACTTATTCAAAGCAAATCGACCATCCTCGCAGATTTTGTTTTTAATTTCTCGTAAATTGTTAACATATTTGTGAAATTCTGCTTTTTATCATGGAAAATGTATCAACTGGAAACTACCTCTGAGAAGCTTAACATGCTTTTCAAAGTTTCGGTTATTTCCAGAAGGTTGTATCTAGGGAAGCGGAACCTATCTTGAGCTCAATAAGCAGCCTCCAGTGGAAATCGGTGAATATGAACTGAATACCGAACACTGAGTACACAAGTTATTCACAATTTATTCGTTCACTTACCGTTAATCGTTTAGCAACACACAAAACATACGATTCTGATAATTTTCTTCCATTTTAATACGGAAAAGTTGCCACTTCTATGTATCTATTTTAATAATATCACAG
The DNA here is from genome assembly GCA_034211315.2 of Aedes japonicus. NCBI lineage: Eukaryota > Metazoa > Arthropoda > Insecta > Diptera > Culicidae > Aedes > Aedes japonicus. The sequence continues at coordinate 12,004 of JASCZW010007608.1, forward strand.
AAAACATTAATCCCATCTGTGTACATATGATAATCGTACTGATTTTAATCAAGAAAAAATATAAACAAGTTAAAGCTCTTCATTACTACACCCAAAACTGAAGTAGGTCATTTGACAGCACTTTACGTGTGTTGGGTAGCATGTATATAACCAATACAAAATGAAAGTGTTTGTTTGTTATTCTTTCATGAGAATATTGACAACGAGACTCACCATAACGTAGATAATTTTTCGGCAATTCAATGAACTTCTCTGAAATTCCACAACTTTTCTTTTCAAAAGAGAGCGAGCAAACTTCATGATTCTCTTGAAATTTTCAATTAGTTTATACAAATTCCGAGAAGCTTTATCAATTTCTGATAATTTTCAATTTCAATCAATTTCTAGTTAATTGTATTTCCACCCAATCTTCATAGATATTACGAAGTTCAGAGTAATTCAGAAAATAATTTTTACAGAGTTCCTTCAGTTTTTAAAAGTATATATAAGTTCTGATCAATTCATGCAACTGCCGCGAAGTGCATAGGATTTTCTAAAAGCAATGGAATTTGCAATTGAATAATATAATATATAAAAACGATGCCTGGAAAAATCTAAGATTTTTCGAACTTCTCCTCCGAGAAATACGAATTGATTCTATCTTCAAGATATCGTCGGTTTCCCACAGAAAGCTTATCAAACCGCCATAGTAAAATGAATCCCTTACCCCAAAGTCTCCAGTGAACCTGCCAAAAGTTTCTGTATAACAGTCTTCTCTCAAATTTATCTGCATGGGCTATTTACGAGTGCTAATCATGAGCAATCCATCAATTGTTCACTCTGAAGATTTTAATACTTTTCATTTTTGAGCAATCAAAATTTCATGCGAAATCTGAATTTGCCACCAAATTAGTTGTTAAATCCACAACAGTCACAATTCCGAGAGCCTCCTTATTTCGAACTAGTCAGCGTTCTCCGGAAAACGAACAGAAACATTCGTTATCCAGGAATGGAACGAAGAGGCAATTCGTTTTCACCGGGAGCAACTTCAGGTAATTCTAGAATTTTTTTTCAATAGGACGAATCTAACAATGAGAGATTCTCTCCTCTCTCTCTCTTCCCAAGTAACAATTTCAGTTCTATTCCAGCCGTATAGCATTCCTCCCGGCTTTGTTGATGAAACTACATTCACAACTATTTTGTCCACCAAAACCTCCTCTATGCACCTTTAAAGCCGAAATGTGTACAAAGTGGCCCACTCTTTAGACGGTTGTGAAAACAAATTAATAAAACCTTTCTTAGACCATAAAGATTTTGAAAATGTTCTAGTGAAAGATGTTATGACCACTTAAGAACCATAATCAAACCTATTGGCAGCCATCAAATCCAACATAGGGCTAAATGGTCACATCTGTCAAACTTCACGGCGATATCGTGGTTGGTTTTTGTTGTTCTGCTTTGTTCGATTCTCTGCTTTTCTGATTCATTCAACAGTAAATAATGGCTAAGAAAAAAGTTCTAGTGTTGCGGGAAATTATGTTTGATAGCAAAATATCCAAAACAATTTGAGTTTTTCAAAGCGTATCATGCTCCAAACTATATGCGCATTTAATTTTATGGTGAATATTGACACGATAAGAGCCGAAAATTAATGCGCCTCGGAAATTTTGAGAAATTACAACAACAAAAACATAATTGAAAGAAATATATTCGATAAATTAATCATGAAACTCCTGAAAATTGATGGAATTCAATAAGGTTATCTAAGAGAATACCGAAGTTGGTATTTCATCTACAGTTCAATTGTATTACATTTAATATTGGGTGTATTTATTTTTCCACATTTCAATTATTTCATATATTTCAACATGGCGATTGGAAGAAATCACGGTTTTGCCAAAAAGCCAATTCATCTTAGCAATGGCTACTATAGAACTATATGGTCGCTTGGTAGCTTTTCTCAATGCCAATTAGCCGTTTAATGCATTTACTAGAGGCAAAACGGTTTTAAAATGCTTTTCAAACTGACCATTTTAAGATTATATGAATGAGTCCTAAAGTGGCATTTCAAAACAGCATTTAATGAGTTGATTTAGTCAAAATAAAACCTGTCATAGGAGTAAAAGGAATTTTAAAAGTCAAGGTTTTAAGATCGCTGTAAAAAAGCTGTGTAGGTTCTTATACACCTGAATAAAATTTGAAACCTGTTGGCATCTCGTGCTGCCATAACAAAACTGAATTGATTTCTAGTGGCTTTCATAAAACTTTAATAAAACTTAATAAAGCTGGATGGTTTTGGCAATGTTACTTGGGTTTCTTTCATTTTTTTACAGCACCATTATAACACTTTTGTGGGATTATTTAGTACAGATAGAAACACAACAGTGCTTGCTAGCATACACTACAAACAGTAGAATGAAAAACGTAAAGCGGAATGGAATATGAATGAAAGAGAAAGTAACCAAAGAGAGTCTCTCAACTGCAGATTCGCCCTAATGGAAAAAAAATCATAGAATTACCAACATCCGAGGCGGACAACATCACTTTCTGTCCGGCGACAGCATCACCCGCACCAAACACGGCCACTCTTTGGCTTATAAATATACCTCAGAATATACTCAATAAAGTTGATTTTTTGTTTAGTAGAAGAAATTTTACTCATTAATTGATATTATCAAGTAGCGTGTACTGTTTTGAAACGGTATTTTTCTTGCTATAAATTGCTGCAAGAATAGATCAAAACTTATACCTGATTTAAAATGATGCAAAATAGATCCGGTATAAAACAAAATTTACAACATCGGTGAGGCGATGTTTTTGCGTTTGGTCTAAATACATCCACATTTGGACTTCAACGGTGGATGCCCTTAGACTGTTCACTTGAAAAATGGTGATCAACCTATAATATGCGAATACTAAATAGGATGGTACCGCAAAAGTTCAACTCAGTCGTCCAAAAATATAACAAAGCAAAAAAAAGTCGAGTTATTAGTACGAGACACCGAAGAAGTCTGCACATTGTAGATGAAATACGCGTATCTGTCGAAGATATGCAAAGGTAATTGGAATTAAATGGAAGATACTAATTTTTCTTCTAATTTCTAGTTAAAAAAATAGAGATGAACATTTTATGTATACTAGGCTGATGCAAAATTTGAAATATTTGCTCCCCTAAGCTTAATCGACGCCAATTTGGGTCCTGATAGTCCCCAAAAAATTTGAACACATTTGGTTTTAATTTGGCTTTGCACACGCTATTCAAAGTTTGTATGGGAATTAGTATGAAGAATCACAAACTTACATTTCCAGATCCCTAACATCTTGATATTATGTCCTTAAACCAAATCTTATATACATTCATATAGTGTAAGTTGTCAACTATCAAAATGCCGAAGATACCTGACATGTAAATTTTATACAAAAATAGTTATTCAATAAAACATAAATTACACACTTTAGGTATGATGTTTTATTCTTATTTTTGTTTTTTTATTATTTATATGTTTTTTATATTTTATATTCATATATTTTATGTATTTTATTTAATTCATATTATTATATATATCTTATATATTTTATATTTATATATTTTATATACATTACATATTTTTACTTCTTATTATTATATTTGTTGAATAACTAGTTTTGTATAAAATTTACATGTCAGGTATCTACGGCATTTTGATAGTCGGCAACTTACACTATAAGAATCTTTATAAGATTTGGTTTAAGGACATAATATCAAGATGTTAGGGATCTGGAAATGTAAGTTTGAGATTCTTCATACTAATTCCCATACAAACTTTGAATAGCGTGTGCAAAGCCAAATTAAAACCAAATGTGTTAAAAATTTTTGGGAACTATCAGGACCCAAATTGGCGTCGATTAAGCTTAGGGGAGCAAATATTTCGAATTTTGCATCAGCCTAATGTATACTTTTGTGCGACATAGTCGTCATAAAAGTTCGTTTGTTTAGTAAGGAATCAAGTGACTACTGATAGAGTATCATACAGCTAAAAAAAATTGATTTGATTATACCAAAGTGCTCAGAAGTGACCTTTTCCAGGCTGTTATCGTTGCAATTTTAATCAAATCTGCCGAAATGTGATCTACTTCAGCTTAACTTTTCTCCTCCACGTGTCAGCGCATCATGCGGCGAAAGTTACACTTCACTACCAATATTGTACAAGCATTATGGGCGAAGTTGATTTTTTACAGGCATCCTGGCCACCGTCCGTGACTCACGGCAGCATATTGATCAGTTCCGAAAGGCATTACATCATCGCCCCAATTGCGGAGGCTTTCTTCGATCCTTCCAATATGCTTTCTCGCAGACTAAGTTTCCCTTTTTTTTTTGGCTCTTACATTGTTGACGTGAGAAACTATAGCATACACCCACTCCTCAAGCTGTTGGCTCAAGCCATGTGTGGCAACATATTAAACAGCGCGGCAAACATCGTTCGATTATGTGCGTCGTTGTTAGATATATATCGGGATGCCGCGAATCACTCATGCTGGAGGCGCGTTCGGGGAAAAGTTTTCCTCTTGGTTGAACTTTCCGTGTTCATGCGTGCGTGCACGCGTGTTCAGGTTCGTGATTCGAAGACGCTTCGTCTGGGTGGTGGGGTGGTGGTAAGTGGATGTCGGAAAACTGGCAACCGATGATGAAGGAAAAACAACAACCATATCCTAAACACAAACGGCTGGTTCCGGAGAAAAGGCTGGTCTTCTGCGAACGCTAATACCAGGCTGGTTGCTGCTTGGAGGAAGTAGTTTAGTGCTGCGCTAAAGATGCCGGTTCGTTCGTACGTGACGAAGGAGGTACTTCTGATAGGTGTTATTTGTCTTGCTCGAAATACCAATAATCTGCTAAAGAAGAGACTTGAACTGGATTGTTGAGTTCTTTTTACTGTTCAGTGGAAATGGTATAGAATTCGTTAAAAAATCCTTAAAATTCATCATACATTTTAGAAACTTATTTTATTCCATTCCCATCATGAACACGCCACAAGCAAAATTCGAAAACTTCCCGCTAATTTCGCTGTCTGTTAAGTTATTTATTTACTCCCCAACTCCACAAACTAAACCCATCCCCAATTTTCCTCCGAAAACACTTTTCACACCAAATTTGAACCGAATTGAACACAGGGAGTGAATTGCCCTCGACGTCGGTAATAGCAGCATGAACAGCATAAAAAGCAGCTAATTGCATTATCGGGTCGAGCAATTGCGAGTGGAAACTTTTCTGCCATTCTTCCGTTCACTGTAACCCCTAAGGTGGTCGGACCCTCCGACTAGCAATAAGCTAGACAGCTGCCGCTGCTGCTGTTGCTGCTTCGAAGCCACTGACTGCCACCAACACGGGCAGAGTCGGCAGCGCGTTCGTGAGCAAATAAACATAAATTAAATTTTCTCTAAAAACCGTCCGATCCCTTTGATTCCGAGCAAACCCAACCGGCACGGCTAAATGGATACGCTTTCGACGGCCCGCGGTGAGGATGCGCTTTTGTCTGATCCTTTGCGGTCACGGTTTTTTAGAAACTTCAAAACGACAAGAGTATGCGCGCTCATCACCCCACCTCCTCCTGGGACCAGAACCGCGGTAGTTTAATGTTGAGAGGGGGGATTTGATGAAAATTCTTGAGCAGTGATTCTATTCATCGTTGTGCTAAAGGGTGTTTCGGTCAAAATTTGGTCGACTTAAACTTGACGCAATTTCTTTCGTCGTGCTTTAAAACATTTTGCACACTCCTAATTTGAAGATGTGTACGTGTAGCATCATGCTAATTTTTTGATTTTAGGATTACTCGAATAGAAAATTACCATTAGCTGTATGATCATTATCATACATTTTCCATTCATGTTGTAATCACCATTATATGTATCTTCCGAGTATAATGCTGGTGTTATGTAAAAAACCATTCATACTTTACACAACCATAAATAGAGTATTCTATATATGATAATGATTTCATAAACAAGAAATTAACAGTGCCGTATAGTATATCCCTTGCTCATTCATTGTATGATGTAACAAAGGAAAGATATGAGTTATGGTCACGATAAACAAAAAAACAGGACACTGTTTTAACAATATGACTCATGTTATAATACTGATCATTATAATATGTATTTGCAAGGGAGCGATTCTATCAGTCCAATTGAATTTTATTAAGTAGATTTTACTTTCTAACTGAATTTTTATCCCCTTGTGAACAGTATTGTTGACTTTAATATACCTAAGTAAAAAATGGTATTGTTGACATTAATATACCTTTGATTGTCAATTTTTACGGTTTTTGAGTCCACTGATCTCTTATTATAGTAGTTCTTGTATATCCTAGTTTACTTAAAGTTCCATAAATCAAGATGTTTTTTTGTTAGATTACCTTTGCTTTGGTTAGGATTTACTTTTGCTGGTATTTTTCAATTATATCCCCTCAATTTCTATACATCTTTCACAACGAAAAGCTTTTAATAAAGCAAATGTCATCAACAAAGGTGTATTTTTATTTACTTGGATTGGGAGGAAAGAAACGGGAAAAGTATTATCCATTATTGTATCATGATTGTAGCAGTTATCATCATGATTGAAATTCTCATATAATATTACAATACTGTAAGGATATCAATTATCTTTTTATATCGTATTTATTATTAAATTATGTTAACGTATATTGTAATGGTTGAATAAAATATTTTATGATATAACCAGAATTGAACGATACCACCTAAAAAAAACTGCAGAAAAAATATTATTCACAAATTGTTTACTGTATAATACACCGGAAATTTTGTTCGAGAAAAAGTCATTTTTTTGTATGGTAACGATATATAACAACATATTAGTGTTATGGTAAGATCTTGATTTACCATAACATATATCATCGATATGATACACTTTATTTTCAATTTATAATTGTTGGAAGATAATTATGAAACAATAAATGGTATAATACCTTTAAAATACTTGTTTATTCGGGTAGAGAAGCAACGCGAAAATCCAAACTACTACGACACCAAGTTGGTGAAATTGTTAAATGTGGCTAAATTAACTGTTACTGTTCGCGACTGAATCGGTGCTGCTTGTCGGTGTAGTTTAACTTCCATCATCCAGTTCATTTCACTCATTCTTTGCCACTTTCGCTGGACGTGTCGAAACTAGCAATGGGCATTTTACACAAAAAAATCGATTCCCAAAATCGAAAAAAAAATCGATTCGAGAACAAATCGACTGCGGAAGAATCGATTCGAAGAAAATCGATTTGTAATTTTTATAATTAGTTGCATTGACAATTTTAGGTATTTTGTTACATTTAAAGAGAGCTAATTCAAATTTTGGAAGCTTTTGGCTGAGTTATTGATTAATTGACGCATGTCTAGTATACCTTCAACCAAGGGCAATGTGATTTATCAGTAAAAGATTTTAAAAGCAGTCAACAATTTTTGATGTTTTGTTTTTGTATTGCTCTACAGGAAACAACTTCGTGTGAATTAATTGTCATAAGAGAGGCCATAGGTGCTCATCCAGCGAACTCATGAATGTTGGGCGTGCCATGCGCTCAGATTTTAGCTTATAACTTTTATCATTAACAGCTCCCACACTCGAGAAAAGCCTTTCAGATGGCACTGGAGTAACCGTGCGAGACAAATAGTCACGCGCAATCGTTTCGTGAAAACTAATTCTGGAGTTTGAATGTCGATTCTTCCACTAAAAAATCGATTCAGTCAAAAATCGAACAGTATAGGATCGTTTCAAAATATCGATTAGTCGAGCCCAAAAAATCGATCCAGTAAAAAACGGATCGAGATCGCCCACTGCTAGTTGAAACGTGTTTGCATCATCTCTGCCGCTTGCCTTGCCACCAAAAAGAAGAAATTTGTTGACTGCGTACGCTTCTGTTCAGCGTTGCCAATATTTTTTTTTAATAAACTGGAAGAATGCAAAAAAAAAACTGAAAAAAACTGGACCCTTAAAATTTTTTTTTTTCACTTCAAATTTATTACATGTAAAAAAATGAATTTCTGTCAGTCTGTCTGTCTGACCCTTATAAACTCGGAAACTACTGAACCGATTGGCGTGAAAGTTTGTATGTGCGCATTTTCGATGCTGGATAATGTTCTAATGATGGTTTGAGACCCCTGTCCCCTCTACAAAGAGGGGTTGTCATACAAATGAAACACAAATTTCTGCATAACTCAAGAACTAATCAAGCAAATGAAACCAAATGTGGCATGTAAGGGTATTTAGTGACAGGATTCCAATATATATAAAAATGAATTTCTGTCTGTCTGTCTGACAGACTCGGAAATTACAGAACCGATCAGCGTGAAAATTTGCTTGCAGAGGCTTTTAGGGCTGAGGAAAATTTTCATGATAGTTGGCGACCCCTCCCTCTCTGGAATAGGGGGAGGCTCTCATACAAATGAATTATCCAGGCACTGAAACACAAAGTCAAACAGTATTTTTCGGGTAAGACGCATGTTGTTCCAGAAGTTCTAACCCCTTCTTAGTCAGGAAAAAAACTCATTCCTTAAAACACCAATAAGCGCGTCAGTTCAATTGAATTTTCATTCATTTAGTTGCATGCGTAGCAGCGCTCGCACCGGGTTCAGCTACTGTTATAAAAAAGCGAATAGACCTTTAGACCTTTCTTTGTTTAAAACACGTAGGTGAAAAAATTCTTAGTTTTTCCACTAACCTCTTTCTCTCTTGTTCACACTTCTTTAATTCTAATGATGCACACTAGTCGATAAAAATTCCAAATTCAAGACGCTCCACGTGATAGATAGAGAAAGTTGATTTATAAACTTAAAAAAAAGCAGCAGCCTTTTTAAAGGGATAGGAATCTTTCCACATTCTAAAAAAAATCCACAACTAATGGATAAAACCTAATTTTGCAATCAGGGTTGTGTAAAAAAATGGAAAAAACTGGACAAAAATTAGAAAAATTGGATAATTAGAAACTTTAACTGTTTGACTGGATCCCGTGAAAAAAATTGGAAGAATTCAGTTTAAACTGGAACATTGGCATCCCTGCTTCAGTTACCTGATCCCTGCCTTTGTCAAGGCGGATGAAGAGTTTATTTTGAACTACACAACATAGCATGCCAGTCTCCAATAGTCACTACAGTCCGCCACCGTGGTGCTAAGGAACACGCCATCAGTTACCAACGTATTAGAAGTATACATTAATTGTTATGTTATGTATTCTCCGTGCGAGGAGTAACGATTATGATGTAGAAGGAGATGTTCGCTCATCACCATGAGGCACCAAGAGTGAACAACAATGTTTTTGGCTAGAATGAAAGATGTGAAGAGAAGTGTTGAAAGGTCCGTCAGAGGCGGCAGGTAGGAAAATTAACAGATGCTTTTGAAAATTGAGCGAAAGGGCATGTATCCAATGGTACTGAACCATGGACGTCAATCTTTGCCTAACATCCCACTGCGGGGTAGGTTGTAGCGACGGAACAAGTCCACCACTTCAACAGGCAAAAATTGACGCATGGAAAGACGCTCATGTGGCTTGTATAGTTTATTGATAAACTATACAAGCCACAGTGGTACATGAGCGTAAACTATACAAGCCACAGTGGTACATGAGCGTCTTTCCATGCGTCAATTTTTGCCTGTTGAAGTGGTGGACTTGTTCCGTCGCTACAACCTACCCCGCAGTGGGATGTTAGGCAAAGATTGACGTCCATGGTTCGAGTACCATTGGATACATGCCCTTTCGCTCAATTTTCAAAAACATCTGTTAATTTTCCTACCTGCCGCACTCTGACGGACCTTTCAACACTTTCTCTTCACATCTTTCATTCTAGCCAAAAACATTGTTGTTCACTCTTGGTGCCTCATGGTGATGAGTATTAGAAGTGTTCGGTGAACGTTTGTCGAGGAAATCGAAAGCCGGAGGCCACGGCGACGACAAAAAAGCTTCCCGTTGTTTCGAGCAGAACCCCAACCTCTCCGTCCGAGATGTCGCTGGGAGCTGGCGCCTTCAACCGTGGATATAGCTAAAAAACGAGCTGGGCTGTCGACTTACAAGAAAGTGGTGACTTCAAATCGCGACGATAAACAAAACACGTTGGCCAAAGCACGATCGCGAAAGTTGTACACGGCGATTCTGACGAAGTTTGATTGCGTGGTTCAGGACGATGAAACTACGTCAAGGCAGACTTTAAACAGCTTCCTGGAGAGGAATTTAATTCGGCAACCGAACGGGGAAACTTGGCAGATATTTTCAAGCACAATTAACTGTCAAAGTTCGCGAAGAATTATCTGGCGTGGCAGGCCATCTGTACTTGTGGCTTGAAGAGCAACGTTTACATTTCGACCGGAGCCGTCAACCAGGAAATTTATCTGAGCGAGTGCCTACAAAAACGTCTACTTTAACTGAAGCAACACAATGGTACAGTTCTATTTTGGCCGGATTTGGCATCTTGCCATTACGGAAAAAAGGCTATGGAGTCATTGACGTAACTAGTGGGGGGCCTAGGGGGCTAGGCTCCCTCTAGAATTCTGTATCCCTCCCCCCGGGATTTTGCCCTAATATATTATAACTTGAAATGAAACACGGCAACCGGAAGCCACCATCTTGAATTTCAAAACTGGGTTGTGTCGATTCCTGGTCTACAGGGTGCGTCAGAAAATAATGCGAAAATTTGTTCTATTTCTTTCAAATCCCATTTTCAACTAATTCAAGCAATAATATCAACATTTTCGAGTGCAGTTATCTTCATAAAGTCCTTTTAAACAAATTTATTCAATGAGTCCTCCATTTTTACTAGTAACATCCTTGAGCCGACGCACAGTGGAACAATTCTGAAAAAAAAACGCTCAAAAACATTTTCACTCTTTGGTCATCATTTTATCGACTAGGTGTCTTGAGAAGAGTTGCTCAAAATATGATTTCGCATCTTCTGAAGAAACACGCCTAACCTTTCATAAGGGCTTAACTACACTTTCAAACTCAAACTTTTTACAGCTACGAGATATCGGGTTGTTGTCTTAGACAAAGTTGTAGAGCAGATAGTTTTAAGAGAAGTTGCCCATGGCATTAAGTTTCTAGAGCCTACCGTTAAAGAGATATAAATGGATTTCTTTCAGCACTACATTAAAACTGTTTTTTTTTTAAATAATTAGTACTTTGTTCAAAGTTGACGATTTCAATATGTTCTAAGAAACTGTAGGAATTATTAAAATACACATTTTCGCTGAACACACTAATGCTCTCTGATGCACTATGGGGAAAGTGGTGGCCAAAAATTGAAAAATTGACTTGCTTTGAACGACGTGTCTTGTATATTTTTTTGTAGCCAGATAGTTCAAACCTAGTTTCCCAAAATTTCAGCCCTATGTGATGAAAAACTATTACGCCACAGACATCAGACTTAGGAAAATTGTGAAAATTGTAGAAAAAATGCATTTCAAACAAATGAAATTTTTTCAGCCAATAATGGTCCAATTTTGGAATTTAATACACCGTTGAAAAGGTAATTGTCTGAACTTACAAATGAATATGTTGTTGAGGTTACACGGTTAATTAAAATTAGTAAAAAATTGGCAATTATTGAAACAAATGTTCTTTTTGCCTAAGTTGGACTATATCTACCGAGCAGGGCCGGGCAGTCTCAAGAGACCACCACCACAGTTAAGTTTGGGGTCTATCTGCGGAACGATAATTCAGCTGCGGCTAGCTGCGAATAGCTGCGGATGAGCGTCATTTTGGCACAAAGTCGAAAAAATTGATTTTTTTTTTGTTAATTACGATTGTCAAATAAAGCTAAGTATGTTACACATTTAATTATTATTTTTGTTCAAAATGGGTCAAGACAGACCGAAAATTACCATCCCATATAGAAACTGTATCTACTCAACTGCACTAAAAGGTTTTCAATATTTTCACGATAACATTGTTTATATATTCTTAAGGAAATTCTCTATTCATGTGCCATTTTGTAATTTCTACCAACTATACTCAGGTATATTTATTTTCCTAAAAACTACTATCTACCTATTACCTACTACATTCTACATACAGAGCAGCAGAGTGCCAACATAAACTACTAAAAAAATGACGTACCCATCATGTTAGGAAAAGGTCACGAGTTGATAATCTACATGACGTCTTTATTTGAGCTATGATAAATCTAGGTAATAGAATGCGAAAGAAGGTATCACTTTAATATACAGATGTTGTAAAATCACTTTTAGTATTCGAAGATCTTGACAGCTCTCAAAAATTTTACACTGAAGGCAATGCATTAGATTAATTAATGGATGATGTTTGCTCTTGATGAAATGCTTGGAATTTGATTTAGTTTTAAGAAAAAGTTAATAAATAACATTTATTATGAAAATTTATCAATGACAATTATGTTTTATGTTGTAGTATATTCATCCCTGCAGTGTTGAAAATGGTGACAAAGCACCACCTCAGTTAAAGAGGTTGATATGTGTCCAGTAAAAATAATGGATATCTATTAAAAATAATCCTTTCGACTAGTTTTAATGATTTATTTGTCCGGAAAAAAATATTTCCAGGAGGGAGGGGGGCTGCGATAAGTTTGTTTGTGTGTGTGTGAGAGAGGAGGGGAGGTTTGGCTGACAAACAATTCTTCACTAAAATACCTGATTGATAAAACAATACACTTATACAACATACACTAAGGTTTTTTTTTGCACGGGGGATACGTTCCCCTTTTAATATGGAACCGTGTAAAAAAAGACTAAATAGAGTTGATAGATTCACATGGTTATACATTTTATATTGCTTCGATTTTGTTTGTATGCGTTACCTTTCCATGCAATGGTCAAAATACAGTTTTTAAAATTTTGAGTATCTGCACCAAAAATTGTGATTTTTTTGAAAAACTGTCACATGATTACTTTTGGCCCAAAACGTAAAATGTGATTTGAATTAGGTCGATAAGTAGTTCCGTTCTGGAGTTATCGCCGAAAACAACCCGTGTGAAAAAAAACGTGCAAAAAAAACCTTAGTGTATTTAAAAACATGTGAAGGGGTCAGATGTTGGCTAGGAGGGGGGCGGACTTCCACCTCTACCTCTCCTATTTAATCTTATGCCCGCCAGGACCCGTATATATATTTTTTTAGTTTGTTGAACATTAATTCACATGCGAAATAGTAATTGGCTTATAACCTGTACTATTTCAAACTGACGTTTTACTAGGTACCCTTCAGTATCCAACGCTGAAAATTTAAGGAATACTTGTTTAGAAGATATTCGTTCAAATACAATCTGTTTTAGACACCGCCAGGCCCCGCCCACCATTTTTGAGGCGGTTGATTATGTAGTCAAACAGATACTTCAATCACCATATATCAAAATGTGGTCATCAGAGAGCATTAGTGTGTTCAGCGAAAATGTGTATTTTAATAATTCCTATAATTTCTTAGAACATATTGAAATCGTCAACTTTGAACAAAGTACTAATTACTTTAAAAAAAACCGTTTTAAGGTAGTGCTGAAAGAAAACCATTTATATCTCTTTAAAGTTAGGCTCTAGAAACTTAATGTCTTGGGCAACTTTTCTTAAAACTATCTGCTCTACAAATTTATCTAAGACAACAACCCGTTATCTCGTAGCTGTAAAAAGTTAGAGTTTGAAAGTGTAGTTATGCCCTTATGAAAGGTTAGGCGTGTTTCTTCAAAAGATGCGGAATAATATTTTGAGCAACTCTTCTCAAGACAGCTAGTCGATAAAATGATGAAAAAAGGGTGAAAATGTTTTTGACCGTCTTTTTTCAAAATTGTGCCACTGTGCGACGCCGGAAGCCAGAGCATGCCTTTCGGACTTAGTCCTCCGACATTGACTGCCATGTGCGTGTTAGACTGCAGGGTTTTCACACCAGGGTGTGATGTTTGGCAGGCTCGTGCTTCAACATATGCCCAAATCCAATAATCCAACGGATTAAGACCTGGACTGCTAGAGGGCCACAAATTCTTCGGCCAAAACTCCATGTTATCGTTCAACCATTGTTGGGTTCAATTGGACGTGTGACACTGCACTCCATCCTGCTGTAGGACAACGTTTTGGTCCTCGGAGAAGTTGGTCTTCACCCAGAGAAGCACTTGGTCCTTTAAAATACCGATATACACTTCGGTATTGATTTGAACTCCAGCATCAATGAAAACAGGCGGCATTTTCAAACAGTGTGATGCCACCAAACCAAACATCATGACACCAACCGGATTTTTAGTTTGAAATTTGAATTTCACTTTTTCCGGAACGTTCTCCATTTTCTGCGGTGAAATGAAGCGGCCCGTGCGGCTGTTGGCCACAGCATCGATGCTGAAAAGCTTTTCGTCGGCGAAGAGTATTGTCACTTTTTCCTTCTTCAACAAGGAAAGCAATCTCTTGGAACGAGTCACTCGTAGTTCCTTGACCCGATCCGTAATCAAGTGGCGTTTCACTCTGGATCTGGAAGATGCATGCAGGTCTTCTTTGATGACTCTCCGCATGGATTTTTCCGACATATCGGCTTCCTTTGCAAGTTTTCTTATGGAACGCACCGGGTTGCGCGCAATTTTTGCACGGACTGATTTGATCACGTTCGGGGTGCGTGCAAAGTTAACATAAACAAATACACTTTTAACAGAAATTAGTTACTAGCTACACGAATTAACCCAATACTCAAGTTTGAACATTTGCGCATTATTTTCTGCCGCACCCTGTAGGAGGTATTTGAACAATAATTCCCTTCTTATTTTCAATTCTATTATTACTAAAACCTCAAGACTCATAACTTATACAATAGCGACAGTAAAATTGAGAGCCTTCAATGTTGAAACATAAGATTTGAAGCACTTTTCTAGTTACGTATTCTAATTTTATTATTCAAGATTTTTAGAAATCGCGACATTATTATTTCTTGTACGAAAAAAATATTAGAGTATTGATTACCCAGATTGATAAGAAGTTTCGAAGCTAACGAAAGCAACATCCATAAGCAAAATATGGAGCAAAATATTTTCAAAAACGTAGTTTTAGTAGTAAGGTAAACATATAATCTATGTCAGTACTCAAAGGATGGATTTAGCGGAAATTTGGAAAGTAGCTCAGAAGTAACCTGAATTTTAAACTGTGTTGAGTTTATAAATGTGAAAAACAGTTTTCAAAATTACATCTGATCGCTAATCTTATAAATTTTAAAAACATACATTTTCTTTTACAAAATACAAAAATTTAAGAATAATGAATAATTTTTCCGAAGAATGCATTCCTTTAGAACTTTTCTATCTTAAATAATTTAAGAACTACTAACTACATTGCGATTCTGATGCCATTTTGAAGACTGTACCTGAATATTTATAAATTCAACACAGTTCAAAACAATAGTCGCATTTGTTAATTTCGTCTATACATTCTTTTTCCATACCTTCAAGAAATTTTGCAAAAAAAAAATCCATGGAATTTCGATGCCCTGGAATACTATCAATGTTAATCCAATTCTTAAGTTTAACCTCAAATTAGACATGGATGTTTTTATCGAACTGCCGTGAAGTTCTAAGTAGGTTTTTGACGAAATAATCCTCGGAATTCTTCATCATATTTTTTTTAACTCTCTTTAGAAATTTAGCTCGATGAAACTTTTCGGAGTTGTGAAGGAATTAGTATCGACTGACATAATTTTGAAGATATTTAAAACGCATGATCCAAACCAATCCTAATATTGATGTAAACTTAAAATGTTAATGGACTTAATGTTGTTTTTTTGTAATTTTTTAGAGTTTTTAGTTTAAACTTGATTATATACATGTTCAGGTCTATTCTCCGCCTTGAGACGCCTCAAGAGAATCGAATAAGGTGACTACATTCTCCACTTGATCTACACGGAATAATACGAGGTACATATCCACCACACTCGATTCTTTAAAGCATCTCAACTCACCTGAACCTACCAGGTAACCAATAAGCAGTTCCAAAGCGTCTTTACGGCAGCCTATCAAGCATTTAACTCGCCTTAAATCCAACATAAATGCCACTTTTGGCCCATATACGGCTGCTTTACTGCAATGCTATGATAATGCTTGATTAATGCTATTTTACATTCGAAATGCTTATTACAGGCTACAAGCATTTAAATAGTATTTGAAATGCAGCTTTACAACAGATAGCATTCAAGATGCTGATATAATGCTAATATAATGCTTGTAACATTTAATATGCAGGTTTAGGGTTGATTTACTACATATGCTAATGCTTATTGGTTTCCTGGGCTGTTCTGATTCATCAATAAAAATAACCTGTCCCCAACAATTACGGTACTTTCATCGCTGTTTTCAATATTCCTATAAACGAAAAAAAATCCGTCGGGCAGGGCCCTTCCCCCCCCAAGGCTAATTGTCTAGCCCCGCCAATGTATGGACTGGTATGCTGCCAACAACGTTCAAGTGGTGTCCAAGGACAAGAACCCCCTCAACACGCCAGAGCTCTGCCCAATCGAATAATATTGGGCCATCGTCAAGCGGAACCTTAAGAAGACTCAAAAAGCTGTTTTGAGCGAGAAACAGTTTAAGGCAAACTGCCGTTCTGCGGCGAATAAAGTGGACAAGGAGACTGTACAAAATCTTATGGCAGGTGTTAAACGATAGACCCGGCAATCCGCATTCGGTGAAAAGGAAGTTTAGCTGAATATTTCTCCGGTATTCTGTATTAACTGAATTCGAAAAATACTAAGAATTCGACTTACTAATAAAAATTTTGATTGACTCACACACATTACTGTTTGATCAAATTTTGATCGGAACACCCTTTAGTCGTTCGTAAGAAAACTACGGGCAATGGTTTGAGTCCTTTGGAACGGGCCATGCTATAGTGTGGACGGTTCCAGCGGGAGAGTGGTTTCAATGGATAAATACATAGTTCCAATATCCTCACAATACACTCAATTTAGCTCCCGAAAACAAACCATAAACATCAAGTGCTTTACATGAAATCATCTTCGTAAAACTGTTTGCAGCTTTTTTTGCACCAAAAATCTTTCAATCTAAAATCACTTTTGCCAACTTCCATCCGTTCCTAGAAAGTTGAACGAAAACAAAACCCCCACGATGTACTTATCAAACTCGATTCAAGCTCCCGATGAAACATTGATTAAAGTGAACTTCCATCCGAGGGACTATCGCAGGTAAACAGACGACAAAACTTCTGTTACTAATGTTTTCCTCATTTCCGTGTCGATCGTTCGTTCGTTCGTTCGTTCTAGATTCCCCAAGTACCGTTGCACGGAGCATACATTGTCGTTCCAGCGTAAGTGTGTGAAACTAAGTCTTTGTTTGTAAGACCGTTCCCCGTTCGATTTAAATGGCTTAACTTTATCATCTTGGCACTTTTTGGATTTTCAAGCTGCCGGCTGCTAGACTGGAGTAAATAAAGGAATTATTGGAAAAGTTGAGTCCCCTCCTTTCTCTGCGGGGCTGCGTTCTCGCTTACCGAAGATACGCTGGTGTAACATTTCCAGGTCACATTCGATTTACTAACCCATGTAGGCAGGCAGTGGCAGTGGCATGGCAAGTTTTCTTCTACTTGGAAGATTGGAGTAAAAAGTCTTAAAGCCAACTCTTCTACTGGTTCGGGGAAGGCTAGTAGGTGGGTAAAAGTTAATCGTCTTCCACTTAGACGAAGGCAGGCAGGCATTGAAGGTGACAGAATGTGCTGTCGCTTCCTTCCTGGGTTGGGCTGGAGTTTATTAGGATTTGCCATCTCCAGAAGTATGGGAACGCATAACACGTACGGTGCCTGGATGTAGAGCGCTCCCGGTGCCATTTCCGAGATGTGGGAAAAGGTGCTTGAAAATTGAATTCTGATATGATAGGATGTGACATTTGATGGGGAGCAGGAAGTTTCCTTTTTTTCATCTTACACCGAAACAACGGCTCGAGACGAAGTGTTTGCGGAAGAGCTTAAAGTCAGATTCAAACGGTTTTGAGTTTGCGATTGGCGAACCTTCGTCAAGACGATATTTTCTGGAAGTTTAAGTAAAGCTTGTGGAATTTGGTCCTATTACTGCTGTTGATTAAACCTTAGGTATTTGACGAAACACACCACCTTTGCAATTTCGACAAGTTATAAAACTAAAGCATTTGTTAATTCTTGGAATCCAAAATTTAAAAGCTCTTCCACTTACTATAATTAGCGTTAATTTTTAAGTTCAATCAAATCACTTTACAATGTGAATGGGTGAGTCGATAATTAGGGCGACATTTTCACAATTGCGTGAATTTTATTCAAACTTGTCCGAGATTAACCAAATTTTCCTCAGTTTGTCTTTAGAGTATACTGTTTACATCCGCTATGTTATGCGATTGTCAGTGAGATACCGGTCGAGGTGTGTATGTGTGTATGTGTACAATCCAATGCTCACTGTCCGGCAGTATGTTTATGGAAGAAACATGTTCGCAGTTAAACGAACTGTAGTCAACCCGACAAACAAGCTCTGTTGATTTACAGTGACTTTCACTTGCAACAAGCCCCGCATAAAGACATCAAATAGATATTAGTATTATGCATAGACTTCCATCATCAAATCATACTCTTTTGAGGATGGCACGTATTTAGCAGCATCGTTCAAATGAGGTTATAATCAGATAGATCTCACCGCAAATTGATGCTGATGTGCAGTCTTCATTTGGACGGCTACCCTGTGATCCTAAAGGATGCATTTCTGTTTCTACGGAAGCATTACACCGCTATTCGGCAAATATTTTCACATTTTTCTTTTTGAATGGAACAGAACGAATACAATGAGTCCTTCGCGAACAAATGCCAAACAATGAAAATCACACGTAAAAAACACAATTTTATTTGAAAAATTACAATCACTGTGCAACGCAAGAAAAGATATTAACAGCTCTCTCTTTGTACACCACGTGGAGAGTGCATCTGAAATTACATGCCTGCACCGGAAAAATAATTGATTTTAACAAGCGCGTAAAATTTCCCTTCGTTTAATTTCATGCGAAAGGAGGCGTGAACAACGAAATTGTTTGCAATCTTTCATGTACCATACAACAATGTTTGCAATATTTCATACAACAGGCTAGCTTTAGGCGTTATCTGGCCTTAATTTACATGAAATATCTCATTATTTTCTGCTAAATCTAGCATTCCCTTTATGTGCATTAGATTATAAAAAAAAATCAATGTTTTTTTTTATCTGTATGCTACTCACGTGCGCGTGGGAATTAGCTTCGTTCGTTGCTTCTGACCGGCAAATGTCCGTTTTCTACATTTCACCGGTTTTTTATTTCTCTCCACACTCTGCCAATAATAAAAATGCCCCGCTATGAGGCGACTCTGTATCGGCTTGAAAACTGCTTATAATCATCAATTCACCTCGCGACAAGGCGGACAAATACTCTCATTTAATCAGAAAACAAAACTTAGCTAATAAAACTCATTCTCCGGGTGCGGAGGCGAAACACAAAAAAAAAAAAACAACGGGGAAATACTACCGACCATGACACATTTTGGGAGGGATTCGATTAGATTCACTATATCTTCCACAATGCACGCGGTGATTTTATAATTTCACTGTTTGTTTAAGTAGATTTACGAATTATTTTTTGATTGTTTCTCTGCACGCAGCAAAAACAAAACACGTCGGTTTCAAAGATTGCGGTTGGGATGGATGAAAATCAACAAACCGTTCGCAAAAGGATTTTGTTCACCCACATGCAAAGTCCTGGGCTGTCATAATGTGCATTGTGGAATAACTCTTGACAAAATAGTCCAAAGGTTGAAAGTAACATTTGTAAACAATGATTTCTAGCGTATTTTTCTGGGATCTGCTTGCTCCCACCAACAAAATAGCACCAGAAAAGATGTAGGGAGTTATTACCTTCCCGTCGGTAGTAGATATAGATGTTGCATTTGTAGGAAATTTACGTTTTAAGTCATTTTTTACAATTGTTACTTTCGAACTTTTGACGATTTTGTCTAAAAATGATGTATACATCATTCGACCGTCTCAAGGGTCCTTCAAAGGTTCCAGAAATAGACGATACACAAAACTTCCTTTTCATCGGTTTTCCTTTGCATGCAATCTATGGCTGGTAAAGGCTGATTCTAACCAGAACCTCTAGATGGCACAGCAGCTGGGTAGATGTATTCACTAACTTGTTCGACACGATTTGAAACTGGTTGAACAACCGGCATGGAGGGATGAAATTTGTCTGCCAAGTCTGTATATTGGATTTGATTTACGTGAACCATTCTAACGTTTCCTTCGACACTTATTAAGCACGTTAACGGACTAAGCTTCTGTGAGGTAATCGTGGGAATCGACGGATTAATTCCAAAAAAATGATTCCGGTATAGCACTTTATCACCGGCGGTGAATGTCTTCTTCATTTCCGTCGGAACCTGTTCAATTTGATCTTTCACTCGAACAACGGTTTTGGGAAGTACGGATTCTACTTCAATTTCCCGCGGATTAACAACTCGTAAAGGATGATGGAGTGTTACCAAGAGTGTTACGCTAGTTTAGAGTAAGAAACCGTTCTCTCGATGAACTTGGAAAAACTATCAACGGATATCAGCATGGTACTACATGGTAAAATATATCCATGTGAATCCTTTGAAAGGGACGTTCACGTGTTGCTCATTTAGTCTCAACTACTTCTTTAGGCATGGCTTGGCGTTGTTGTTCTCAATTACATACTCAACTACTTCTATATCAATTTTTTCCACCATACATACGATCTACCCTACATCTTTAACCGAACGATTCCATCGTGGTATGGATGCAACTGTTCTACTACAATCGTTCTAAGACCATCCGGGACAACAACCCTATCATCGAAGTATAACACTCCATTACATATCGATTCTTACATGACAGCTCACTTGAAAATACGACTTGACTGACAGATCAACATTTTACAAATTTGGATCTTATTTGAATATTATTTTTAATGTTTACGGACAATTTAATAATTTACGAACCATTCGGAACCATTGGACGAGAGATTGTTTATACCGAAACCTACTTGTTCTACATAAGCGAGACCAGGTAATGGAAGACGTCACAGTGCATCGATGCTGTAATTGTAACCGGCCACAATAAGAGCCCACCGTTACAGCCTTTCAGCAGCTGGATTGTAAATCTCCTTGATACCGGTGTTGTCAGTGATCAACTTGAATGTAGTACCATAAATATACTTGTGGAATTTAGTTTCTTTGTGCACTTGAGCATAGTACTTCGGTGAGGGGGTGAGTGTGGACGACGTGAAACAGATAGGTTTTTCGACCTGGCCAACTAAATGGGACAACACAGCCCCCACTTCATACGGACTAGCATCGGATGGCTCGAGTAAGTTGTTAGCCATCAACAACTTTTTAGTTTTCTCCAATGGAACTTCGTACACTCTGATGACCACAGGAATCGAGCATTTATCTGTAGTAAAATGTATAAAAGATGAAGTTCAATCGACAGATTTGGAAGAAACCTATGATAATAGTGAAGTAACCCAAGATACGCTTGGAGTTGATTAGCGTTTTCTGGTGTAGGGGCGTCTACTATTGGCTTTATTTTCATCCGACTAGGACTGAGACGCAATGGTATGACCTAGATACTCAATGTCGCTTTTGAAAAAACAACACACTAAAAATATATGAACATTACAAGGAACGCAATTTGGAGAAACTACACAGTTTGAGTTGACGTGAAGGTTTGCTTTAGTATATTTATGTTCTTTTGAGGGTATTCCAAAGTTCCGTTATGAATACTAGTACGAGTCAATCGAAATAACATAATATTACATGGCTTTCATAAATTATATTGGTTGCTCGCCGTTGAAAATTGACTGGTTGCCGCGCCTTTAAAGTTACAAGACCATTCATGTAATCTGAAGGAGTCACTTCCTTCTTGTTCGTATCATATACGCTTCAGTTGTATCACGACTGTTGGCAGTCATCGACGTGTGAACTTTCTTTCCTGCGGCAGCAAACTGAAATGCACATTTTTAAATCGGCTACTATTTGCACACTGGCAAGGCGCTGATGATTGCCAAATCTTAGTTAATTGCTCAAAAGTAATATATTCATTACGCATCAAGGCAGGAATTATGATTTTTTATCTTCTAATATTGTTGTCGTAGGGCCAAAGAGGAAAATTGATTTTGATTTTGAGGATTACAATAGAGTCTACCACATACATGTAGCAATTGTAACACGAACTAATAATTATCAAGCTGGGATGAAAATATGTGTACAGTTATAGAAATTAATTTTCTATCAGGCATTATTTTCAAGTATAATTTTACATGAATCGATCATCTACATCATCTTGAAATATTACATTCACTTGAAATGTGTCGTAGAAGATTACAGTTCAAATTTAATTTGATTGATGTAATTTTCCATGCCACAGATTATTAAAGGGCGATACGGTCAAAATTTGGTCAATATCAACTTGACGTATTTCTTTCAATTTTGCATTTAAAAAACCTGAACACCCCTCATTTTGAAGGTGTGTGTGTGTAGAATGTTGCTCCTATTTTGATTTTGGAATTCACTCTTCAGTTGTCAAAATGCCGTCCAAGCAAGAAGAGCAGCGTATCAAAATTTTGCTCGCGCATCGCGAAAATCCGAGCTACTCGCACGCAAAGTTGGCAAAATCGCTAAAAGTTGCCAAATCAACCGTTACAAATGTAATTAAAGTGTTTGGGGAACGTTTGTCGACAGCCAGGAAGTCTGGATCGGGGGGAATCCGAAAACCGGAAGCCGCTGAGACGACAAAGAGAGTTGCCGGTAGTTTCAAGCGAAACCCTAACCTATCTCTCCGAGATGCCGCAAATAAGCTGGGTGTATCGTCTACAACCATGCATCGAGCCAAAAACCGAGCCGGACTATCGACTTACAAGAAGGTAGTGACTCCAAATCGCGATGATAAACAAAATACGACGGCCAAAGCGCGATCCCGGAGGCTGTATACGACGATGCTGGCGAAGTTTAACTGCGTGGTAATGGACGACGAAACCTACGTCAAAGCCGACTACAAGCAGCTTCAGGGACAGGAGTTTTATACGGCAAAAGGAAAGGGAAAGGTAGCAGATATTTTCAAGCACACGAAACTGTCAAAGTTTGCAAAGAAATAACTGGTTTGGCAAGCCATCTGTACCTGTGGCTTGAAAAGCAGCATTTTCATAGCTTCCAGGACTGTCAACCAAGAAATTTACGTGAAAGAGTGTTTGAATAAACGTCTGCTGCCTTTCCTGAAGAAACACGGTTGTTCCGTACTGTTTTGGCCGGATTTGGCATCTTGCCATTACGGTAAAAAGGCCATGGAGTGGTACGCCGCCAACAACGTGCAGGTGGTTCCCAAGGACAAGAACCCTTCACACGCCACCGCCAGAGCTCCGGCCAATTGAGAAATACTGGGCTATTGTCAAGCGGAACCTAAAGAAGACCAAAAAAACTGCTAAGGACGAGCAGCAGTTCAAGGCAAACTGGCTTTCTGCGGCGAAGAAGGTGGACAAGGTGGCTGTACAAAATCTGATGGCAGGGTCAAGCGTAAAGGCCCGGCAATTCGGATTTGGAAAAGCGGAAGCCTAACTGATTATTTTTCCTGAATTTTATACTAATTGAACTTGAAAAAGAAATTTAATTTGATTTTTTAAATAAACGATTTCACCGATTTACACGCGTTTTCCCTTGACCAAATTTTGACCGTATCACCCTTTATATCATTAAGGCCGCTCTAATTATGTGCATTCTATTAGCCACAAATTTACACGCTTTTTTCTAAGTGTGAAGATTTAAATTTTTTTATTCGAACGTTATGGGCGTCTAGCCTTTGAAGCACCATACACAAATTATGCTGGCATTCATCGTGGCTAGCCCACCCACTACGATGTCGTCCAGGTAGGCAATGCCTGGCAAATCGAGCAAAATTTGATCTATTATCGACTGAAAAATTGCGGGGGCGGAAGTATTCGAGTGTAATCGTACACAAAGTCTGAGACGATTCAGTCAGTGGAACTTGTAGATAAGCTCTACATAAGTCTATTTTACAAAAAAAACCATTCCAATTCGCTAACTTGGCCAGAATTTCGTCGATTCTGGGCAACGGGTTCAACGCGGCCTTCCCATCAAGACAAATCCGAACGGAACCGTCATTTTTAGGCTCATCCACAATAGGATTTGCCCAAGACGAAAAGAACAGGGACTGAAATTCCATCTTGAACTAACTCTCTAGACTTCAACTATTTCTACAGCTTTATGGGAAACGAGGGCGGTGTCAGGCTTCAAAACTGCATTAGTGGACTGACTTATCACGTTTGGAAATCGCGTATTCAAATCCGATTCGAAGGGAGGTTTCAACTTACTTACAGACTTAACCGAACAAAATCTTCCTCCAGTCCGGGAACACCATATCAAGACTGTCTCGACCTGGTAACGGTTTCACTGATCTGTCGGTTTGAATCACCACCTGCTCCAGCTTGCCTTGGATTCTTGATGGTCTGGATACGTGGACATCAATCGTACCCAGTGACTTGATTCGCTGACCTGAAACCTGTACAGTACTATTTAACTTAATCTTAGAAAAATATTTTTGATACGCATCTACTGAGATGACGCTACGACAGGCTTCACAATCAGCATCGAACTTCATTCGACGGTCATTGACTCTAGCAATACGAATTCGGGTGAATCGACTTGCATTATCAGGATAGACAGGCTTCGACTCGACTGCTTGTTTTTTCTTCCTCCGGTTGTGGCTTGAGGCATGAACGACTTCTCAACTGACTCGATGTGAACACCCAGCATATTCAAACGAAAGATTTCGACGGCTTCCGACAACCGACAAACCGACATGAATCTTAATCTTCACTTTTCATCAAGAATCCATAACGACCGATTCAAATGTGGGGCGATCCCATCTGTCAAAACCTATAGAATCATTTTATTGCTCAGACAATAAAGTCAAGTTCCAAAGCGTGTTCGAGGCCACAATAAATGGTCTCAGCGAACCCGAAGATAGATGTCAGTAATATGAGTTGAACAGAAATATTAAGACATTTCCTATTGTCATTTATTTCGGTTTGTCGGTGTTTCAGCAATTGCAATTGCCATTGCTTCCACCAGTCTTGGAAACATGACCCAGTTTCCCACACGCGTAACACGTCTAGATGCGTGTTGGGACCTCTTCGGATCGTTATGGCACTACACCGATAGGAAGATTTGTTGACTTGGACTGATTGGTACGACTTGGTTTACTCTTCTCCTTCTCCTGATTGCTTCGTTTCGGTTTTGACTTGTGACGCTCGGAGCTTCGGCGGCAGTTGACTGGACATTTCCTTGTTCTGGCTCAAGGCCGAGCTCAAATTTTCGAGCTAGCCAACACACTTTATCGAATGTCAGGTCCGGTTCTGTTTTTAATTTCTTCCGGATACTCTGGTCTCGGATGTCTGTGACGAACTGAACTCGCAGTGAATTCGACAAGAACGCTTCGAATTTGCAGGATTGAGCGGTGGCTTTTAGGCTGATTATGAACTCCGTGATGCTTTGTGAGACGTGCTGCTCACACTTTCGGAACTTATACAGTTCTGCGACGACATTCGTAGTTGAATCCAAATGCTCTTTGAGGAGACGGACCAGATCCTCATACGCTTTTGCACGGTGATCTTCCGGGGCATACAATCTGGCAGCGATTGTGTACAAGCTGGGACCAGCGGCTGTAACCAACACGGGAACTTTTTGTTGTTCGGCATGTCTTTTACAAGAAAGAACATTTCCAGACGGTTGACGTAGTCCTCGAAGTTCTCCCCAACGAAAAAAGTGCTCGGTATGGCCAAACATGCCAGCTCGAACTATAGGAACCACGCCATGCGTTTCCTGCTTGACTGCACTGGATACACTACCACTATCGCTTCCAGTTGCCTCAGTCGACATTGTGTTTACTTTGAGGTTATGTTCTCTATCACGTGTAGACGACCGTTTGTCACTTCGCGACTTTCACTTTCAACACGACTATAAATGTTTTTATCGTCGTCACCAACTTGATATGTTGCAAGGAAGGAAGGAGATGTCAACTATGAATATTACACTGTTTGTTCAGATCGAGAGCGCACACAACTTCTTCGAACGCGTGAGTTAGATTTCCGTACTGGGCCCATCGCTTTCGCATGTGTAACAACCCATAAAAAGAAACTTTCATCTAAGCATGCTATAAAAAAGTTTATCCCTTCCATGGTATAAAATCCTAGAAATATACAAACGAAAACACAAATCAAAATTCAAATTCCAATTGGAACGAATCGCGATGATCTATTATTAACACAACTTCAAACAAATTTAATATTTACAAATCTTTTACTCACCAATTCAGTAATTACCAATCTAGTATTTAAAAATTCACGCTCTACAAATTTGGTCCAAATAAACGCACCACGTTGAAAAAATAAACAAATAAATTTTGGTTCGTTGGACCGGGTTGCCGTTTATTTTTTTAGGACAGTCGGATAGCTTTAAAGTTTAGACATTTAATTTTTAAGTTAATCATTTAGATAATTTATTCAACATTATAAACATGTGCGCCAATGATGGCATAAGCTTTGGTGAAAATTTACAATCTCATAACTACATGGTAGACTATGATAAGCAATTTCGAAAACCGTTCGGACTTATGACATTTTGGGAGTGGCTCCAATAGGATCAGTACTGTTTTCCGAATTATTTGAAGTGATGCCATTTTGTTGTGAACACCCTCTATTTTAAAATTCCGTACACTTTACTTTTCTACAAAAAATCTGACACCGCTAATGAACGTTTAGTCAATTGTTTTACTTTGTTAATCAGATATTGCCTTCATGAACTTGATTGTCATCAAGAGTAGCTTCACAGCTGTCGTAAAATAGTTTTTTTTATCGTTTACAAAGTACTATCAACTTACTAACGTGGTGCCGTTATTTGCGCGTTAGCGTTTTCTGGATTTTTCTGAGCATTTTCGGGTAAATTATCTATAATAAACAATACAAATGCCGTTGGGAAAATACCTGATAACCAACATTTACATAGGGCACGGGACGGGTCTTAAGCAGTTTATTCAAAACCTGATTTTTTTAAGAAGCTGTATGTTATCTATAATTTGAACTGTCTATATTGAGACGTTAAACCCTCTGCTTACTTCTGCTTTATCGGAACATGCCTAGCATAAGACTCAACAAATTTCATAGCCATGGAATAAAGTTTCCAATAGGAGGGACCTATTAAAAGCATGCGGATTGCTTTCCGATCAAAAAAATGTTTTCTTCAGCTCCATAATCCATGCCTAACAATATTGTATGAGTGCGATTCCGTACATGTGTGCGGATTGAAATAGACCAGTTAACGATTTGCTGCAAACGTCAGTTTCCTCAACCCGCTCCTTCGTTTTACCCACCCGCTCTCGAAAACAATCAACCAAAACATGTTGCTTGCTACGATCACAAACTCGTCTAGTAGCAGGTTATGAGACAGATATCGTTCCAATTTTAGTATATGGCCAGCCGATGCTAGGACATTATGAGAAAGACGTACGCGACTGAACTTTTAGTTTGTCATTGATCTTTAGATAGGCAATGTGCATTAATAAGAAATTTTCTTATTCGATTCACTCTCACGGATATGATAGACGAGGCGACTTGAGCTATATCCATGGTTAACAAAGAAGAGAGGAAACTTGGACTCTCACAAAAGCAACAGTGATGCCATAACTGCCGCTCAACAGCGAAGCATTGTTTATCGTTGGGTACTTATGGACAGCTCCGAAACATATTTTTTATTGTATAAGATAGGGCCAGATGATGGACTATATAATCATAAGCATAGATCAACCTCAAATGACTGGAAGAAACATGAAATAAATAGTGATTTCAGATTATCTAAATAAGAAATAAAGTTAAGTCCATGTTCAATATCACATTCTGGCAACAAGCCAAGATGAGAGAGCTGATAAAGTCATTCCCTCCTGGTCGCGTGCGCCGCAAAATATACAAAGACAAAATTTGAGCGAACTTCTTCAGCAGGTCGGAAACTGATGGTTTTCTAGATGATGTATTTAAAATCTTCAAAATGACAGTAATTAATTGATAATCAATCATGATTTATACATTGAATCATTAGCCCACTAGATAGAGCTTATTTTCGCATAATTTAAAGTGAAATAATTTCGAAAATGTAGGAGTTTTAGACCTTTTTCCTAACAACTGATTAAAACAGTCACCCCTAATTAAGCCGTTCCCTATCCTACATACTGTCTTCTATCTATCTAAATAAATAAAAATGATTTATTACAAGATCGAATGTATGGATCTTCACGATTCATTAATTCTTATGATCTTCTGGGGCCTGTCGGGCTAAAAAAAACACATCTATAAAACATTAGAGGTTCATAACACATGAGGTTTTGTTTGATTCAGCTAGTAATATATGATAATACTTGAGTTGCTTACCCATATACAATATTTCTCGATCAGAAATCCAGCCCCTTTCCAACAATTCCGTATTCTAGAAATTCATCGGTTTACCAATAACTAATCCCCGCTTTTCCTCCTTTCTCCCATTCCAGATCACCACGGAACGATGACCCTCATTCTATCGTGGCTCTTCATCCTGGCCCTGATCGTGCCGGATCTATCGTCGAGTCTGCTGCACTGCCCATTCCGGTGTCACTGCGACGATGAGAAGCTGGACGTCAACTGCGACGAAGGCCACCTGGAAGTGGTCCCAATCGCACTGAACCCATCGATCCAACGGCTGGTCATCCGGAACAACAAGATTCGCATCATCGATTCGTCGGTTCAGTTCTATTCCGAACTGACGCTGCTCGATTTGAGCTTCAACTATCTGTTCAACATTCCGGATCGAACCTTTGGACGGCAGAACAAGCTGCAGCAGTTGCATCTGAACCACAACAAGATCAGCGTGGTTTCGAACAGGACCTTCCTGGGGCTTGGAGATCTGCTGGTGTTGAATCTGCGGGGGAACCTGATCGATCAGATTGAACCAATGTCGTTCACGCCGTTGGCGAAGTTGGAGGAGCTGAATCTGGGTCAGAATCGGATAACGACTATTGGACTGTCTACGAAGGGATTTTCCGGGTTGTTGGATTTGAAGATCCTGTACTTGGATGATAATCGGTTGGAGGTGGTTCCACCGGAGGAGACTTTTCAGCCTGTGGATAAGCTGGCCGAACTGTACATCGGAACGAACTCGTTGAAGGTTGTTAGAGATGGAGCGTTTGCAGTGTTGTCGGAGTTGACGCTCCTGGATGTGCGAAGTACGTTGTTGAGCAATGTAAGTGCGGAGACGTTTTCCGGAATTGACAACATTAAAAGTCTCAATCTGGCGGATAATCGATTCGAGCGAATTCCATCGCGAGCACTGGCAGTGCTGAAGAGACTGGAGGAGCTTTCGATTGGGCAGAATCATTTTGAAATGGTACCGGGAAATGCGTTCAGAGGATTATCGAACTTGAAGCGATTTGAGTTGAGAGGTTCGCTTTATTTGAGGAGAATCGAGAAGGCAGCCTTCCACACCAATACGAATCTGGAGAGTATTGCGATTGAGTCGAATAAGGCTCTGCATGAGCTGGAGGAGGAAGCGTTTGCCGGGTTGTTGTTTTTGAAGCATTTAAGTCTGAGAAATAACGGCTTTGAGCGTTTGGACGAAAACATGTTTTCCTGGAATAGTCTGCGAACGTTGGACATTTCGGATAATCCGATAAATTGTGATTGCTATTATTCGAAGTTGCTGCACCGGTTGCAGTCTTCCAGCAGGATTGGGTACAACGCAACCGGTTGCCCGCACCATCTGCCGGATCAGTGGGAATGCGAGTACGCTTTGGACAGGAACAAGAATCTAATCTCGGTGCTGGTGTTGGCAGTGGCCATCGTGACAGCGATTGCTCTCACCTTTTACCGTTTTCGAGGACTGCTGCGGGAGTACGTTCACAATGGGTGCAAGAATAAAGCGCACGGTGGTGGTGGGACAACGGGCGGTGTTGGTGCCATTCCGAGAACCGATATCAACAGTGTGGACTACGAGAAAGCCATCACTGAGGATGATTACGTGATCCGGCAAAGCAATTTGTACAGCAACCAGGTACAGCCGATTCTCACCGAATATCCGGCCTACATGCAGCAGAACAATGTCTACTACAACAAGCCGCTTCCGATTACGGAGTTATAGTATTGAAAGCTAGTCGAGTGTGATGTCAGTGTGTAAATTAATTTCGAATGCTCTACGCTAATCCCTGTTGGCTGTCGGACTCTCTCCCTCTTTCCAGCTGCATTAGACTCGTTCAATGAAGGATAAGGTTGTTTTCAAATGTTAGTCAACACAATTTTTCGAACTAGTTTAAACTGTGAACTGATACCTTACAAACTTCCAGAGCGTAGTCTCAGCGTGGGGCATCGAGTACAACCTTTCAAACGACGATTATAGCCGAATCGGATAAGCCCTCCCACTTTAAAAATATTCAATTAAAACAAACGAGTAGATATCCTGGTGTTGAAAACGAAACCATACCCTTGGTTTCGGTTCGGCAGGCAAAGAGTAAGTGAAAAACTTTTCACCAGTTACCTGTTTTGTATTCCGAAAAGGGAAACACTCGGCCCGGCAATTCACCCATTCACACGTGTTTGGACCAAATGCAATCTCCTCAACTGCTTTTGGCGGCACATTGTTCCCACTACTGTACGCGGCATGCTTGGATTGCTACGGCAGGGCGGGAGGGAGTTCAAAAGTGATGATAATTCCATGGAAATTGTAGCAATACCATTCAAGTTTCAACTGTAATTGTTGAGGGTAGGGTGAAAAAACTCGGAGAGGGATGGGTCCGGAAAGGAGGGGGGGTCTCCCGCGAGATTGGCACACTGTACTCTAGGTAGAAGCAACGCGCGGGTTTATTCGCACTAGGACGGTATAATCCATGAGGAGCCGCAGGCAGGCCAGGTGGACTTCTGCTACAGGCTCGTGTGGTTGCGAGCGAAGCAGCAGATACGTGGAATGCTTTTCCTGACAGGTTTTTTTTTTGTGTGTATTGTGTATTTTTTACGAAACTGTTTCCTGGACTGTGTTGGACACTACTAAGAAGAGATACTCTGCGGTCAGGGTGGGGAATTTCTGCCACGGTTAATGGTGGGAATGTTGTTTGTATTCACGGAGTCATTCAATTATTAGGGATGCTTTGGAATCTTAACTTCAGAGTTGTTTCAATATCTCAGTCTTTCAAATGGAATGGTTTTACAATACCTCTTTAAGGACTTTTCATTATCCAATCTCGCATTCACCACCTGAACATCCCAACTCCCACGTACAGACATTTTTGTTTTCCGTTACCTTAAAAACAAACAACACCTTTTTCGGTTGGCAGCCTTCCGTCCGCAGGCGCTCGTTATCCGAACCATTGCCTCCCTCCGATTGCATTCCAACAGCGACCATCCTGAACTCCGAGGCCACATCTCGTGTATGCACAGCCATACAAACACACATACACACACACGCACACACACACACGTTGGCTAGCAACCATTTTCGTGTGTCTGCAGGCGTGGGCAGAGTTTTCCTCCGTCCCTTGCAGTGAAGCGCCGTGGTGTCCCGCATGGCCCATCAACCTGCCAGAACAAACCAAAGTCGGGCAAAAAAAAAATGACCATCCATACCGAGCGGGGCGAGACCAGGCACGTCGGTTCTAGTGGCCGTAATAATCGCAAACAATTTCTGGCCAAAAGCTGCTCTTTTATTTAACATATATACAACGGAAGCGAAACAATCCGTGCCCGGCATGGAAACACCTTTTCTGACCGCCACGTGGAAACGTTTGAAACGGGTTTCCGCTCGGTGTGTTACATGAATGTGTAATTACACATATTTGCACCCCGACTTTGAAGCTCACAGCATTAACAGTACATTTACCGGCAGCTGTAATGGGGTGTGTTTTTAGACGAAATTAAAAGTGATTCCGGATTCCACCACCAGACTTCCCCCGAGGATGGTCGAACGACGTCGTCGGTGGCGGTTGAATCTCATTAGTTTTTGACAGTGTTCTGTCAAAATTTGTTTGTCCAGATTCCTCTGTGTTTCTTCAGTTTGATGGGTAACTTTATCTCATCGGCAGCTTGTCGTCTTATTAGGTAGATAAGTCGGGTTAGTGAGGGAAAAGTTTTGCTCTACTTCGTCATCCCGCAGCAAAAGTTACCGAAGTTGGTGAAGCTGTGTCAATTTGCCAACCGGAAGAGACGTTTCGGCAGACAGCTCGACTTGGCTTGGCCATTGACGGAGGTAAACAAATTTGGAAAATTTTCTGATTAGATTAGCTCGTGCGCAGCAAGGATAATGGAATGGTTGTCGGAATGGAGAGGGAAGGCGGTCTTCATCTGCAGTCGGGTTCCACAGAAGGAAAACTTCCAACTGAGTGTCTAATTTTGGAGCCCATTAAGGTTTCCGTCTGACGAATGAGTTCAAGTGAGCTGACAGCAGTGCACCCAACTTGGCGGGATTCAGTTTTGGCATATTCTACACCTAAAAGTTGAAAAATGGCATTTGAAAACATTGGTCTTCTAAAATCACATGGTTCAGAAAAAACACCTTTTGCCCATTTCCCAATTGCCCAATTGCACTCTCATCAAACCAAATTTATTGAATAACGACAATCGATTTTACTGTCGATCCATACGTCACACATAATGTCGGAAGTAGCGCGTTGTATAGCGCATCAGATGCGCCATACAGCGCACTACTTCCGACATAAGGTATAACATACAGATTAAGAGTAAACTTGATTGTCGCTAGTCGATACGTTCGGTTTTCAATTGAAACCACAACACTGCTGCGCACTTTTAGTTTTTCAAATCTAATGTGTTGCATTCTTGCCCATTTTTTAAGTCACGATTCATGGCAAAAAATGAAACAAAAACATGCAAAATCGCAATGTTTCAAATTTTAATATAGATTCTACGATTTTTTTTTCTAAATAAAATAACTGTGATCACAGAAACTCCGAGACGGTGGAATTTTCTTTTGCTGAATTAATTTAATGATTCAAATCTATGATTTCTTAAGATTTACCTAAACATTTGTATAATCGAACGGTCAAATGAAATTTCAACAGCTAGTAGGAGAGTGGGGGTTGTAAATAAATTAAATTCCCATTTGGAATCAAATCCATACTTACATCCACTTGCATTTTTTTGAGCGTCAAGCAATGCTCCAAGGTTTCTCCAACAAATTCCTGAACTGAATCGAAGAAAATCCCCGAAGAAGGTGTTTTACAGACAATCTTAGAACATGATTCTTCTTCTTATTTAGCATTTGAAGCTTATTGCTTTCAAAATTTGCATATTGCTTGCTCTCAACTTCGTTTTCTAAATGCACTTCCACAGTTATTAATTGAGAGCTTTCGATGCCAGGTACCATTTTTGAATAAGTATGACTGTGTGACAATTACAATCATACCCAATGCCCAGGGAGTCGAGAAATTTTCCTCTTCGGAAAATTCCTAGACCAGACCGGGAATCGAACCCAGCCACCTCCAGCATGGTGTTGCTTTGTAGCCGCGCCTTTACCGACTGAGCTAAGTGAGGATCAATATGTTATTTTCGTCTTTAAAAATAGATAGAAATCTGTACTTCTGGTGGAGATTCTGTGAAGCTAATTAAAATACATCCTTGGACATCTGCAAGAATTTCTTTCAATTTTTTCAAGTAGTTTTCAAACTATTACTGAAAAAAAAGTTATATTGAACTCACTCAGAAGTTTAAACAGAAAATCTCTTAACTTGTCCATAAGGTGTGCCTTGAACATCAGTCAGAATTTTATTTTGCTTTCCCAAGAAGTTTCTTGAACATATCTGAGAAGTTTGCCCCTTGAACCCTTGAACACCTCAAGAACATATAGTAACTTTTCCTAGAAGGAATTTCAATTCCTTATAAGTGCTCCTTATTCGCAAAAGGAAACTTCAAAACTTCACACAAACGATGCTTGAGCGTTTCCAAGAATATCCTTCATCCTCTTCAGAAAGTGATTATCGCCTGAATTTTCTGAAAATTTCACTAAATTTCTCCAATCAGTGGCTGAGCATCTGTAAATATTCTCAAAAATATCCTGTACGAAGTGTCTGCAAAGGTGCCGCCACACGGGGCTTAGAATCTGTATTATAGTTAACTTAAATATAGTCGTTATAGATATCTATGTCAAAGTTCTATGAGATTTGAGAAACGGTTTTGCACAAATATGAGCTATGAAGTAACAGTAGCTATGTAGTAGAAATATTTGACGCAGCACTATCACATATTTTTTTCCGGTGTACACACGATTCAAATTCCTTGTATTCCCATATATCCAGTTGTGCGCTTTAAAGAAATGAATTCCAGAAGAAATCATGGGCGCATTCGGTAGCTGTGGTAGCGCAGTTACTGCGTACATCAAAGCTCAGGGAAGTTCTTCAGAGGTCTTCAGGAAAGTTTTACAGAGAACTTCATGGAAGTGCCTAAGAGAAGTTAGGAGAAGTTCTTTAGAGAAATTCAAGGAAGTTCTTCTCAGAGAAGTTCAGCAAGGTTCTTCAGAGAAGTTCAAGGAGTTCTTCATAGAAGTTCAGGGAAGACCTTCAAAAAAGTTCATCGTCAGAGAACTTTAGATAAGAGAAAACCGGGAATGTTCTTCAGAGAACTTCAGGAAAGTAATTTGAGAAAAGTTCTTCCGACGTGCTTATGGGAAGTTTTGCAGATGTATTTCAGGAAAGTTCTTCAGAGAAACTTCAGGGGAGTTCTTCAGGGGAACTTCAGGGAAGTTCTTCAGAGAAACTTTAGGTGAGTTCTACAGAGAATGTCGGGGAATTTCTTTTGTGAACTTCGGGATTCAATGAAGTTCTTCAGAGAGCTTCGGGAAGTTTTTAAAAGAAGTTCAGGAATGTTCTCTTTGAGAAAGTGCAGAGAAGTTCAGATAAGTTCTTCAGAGAAGTTCAGGAAAGATTTTCAGAGAAGTTCAGTACAGTTATTTGAAGAAATTTATAGAAGTTCTGCAGAGAACTTCAGGGAAGCTCATCAGAGAACTTCAGGGGAGTTCTTCGGACAACTTCAGGGAAATTCAGAGAACTTTTTTTAAGCTCAAAGAAGTTCTTAGAAAATTCATAGATGTTTTTTTCAGAGAAGTTCTGCAAGGTTCTTCAGAGAAGTTCAAGGAGTTCTTTAGAGAAGTTCAGGGAAGATCTTTAAAAAAGTTCATGGAAGTTCGTCAGAGAACTTCAGATAAGTTGTTCAGAGGAGTACGGGAAAGTTCTTCAGAGAACTTCAGGAAAGTTATTTGACAAAAGTTTTGTTCTGACGTACTTAAGGTAAGTTTTTCAGATGAATTTCATGAAAGTTCTTCAGAGGAACTTCAGGAAAGTTCTTCAGAGGAACTTCAGGGGAGTTCTACAGAGAATATCGGGGAATTTCTTTTGTGAACTTGGGGAATCAATGAAGTTCTTCAGAGAACTTCGGGAAGTTTCTTAGAGAACTTCTGGGATGTTCTTCTGAGAACTTCGGGGAAGTTCTTTAGAGAAGTTCAGGAAAGTTCTCTTCCAAAAAGTGCAGAGAAGTTTAAGGGAGTTATTTAGAGACGTTCAGATAAGTTCTTCAGAGAAGTTCAGGAAAGTTTTTCAGAGAAGTTCAGTGCAGTTATTTGAAGAAATTTACAGAAGTTTTGCAGAGAACTTCAGGGAAGCTCTTCAGAGAACTTCAGGGGAGTTCTTCGGACAACTTCAGGGAAATTCTGCAAAGAACTTCAGAGAAATTCAGGGAACTTATTCAGAGAATTTCGGGTAACCTCTGAAGTTCTTCAGAGATTTCAGGGAAGTTCTTTTCAGAGAAGTTCAGCAAGGTTCTTCAGAGAAGTTCAAGGAGTTCTTCAGAGAAGTTCAGGGAAGACCTTTAAAAAAGTTCATGGAAGTTCGTCAGAGAACTTCAGATAAGTTGTTCGGAGAAGTACGGGAACATTCTTCAGAGAACTTCAGGAAAGTAATTTGACAAAAGTTTTGTTCCGACGTACTTAAGGGAAGTTTTGCAGATGAATTTCATGAAAGTTCTTCAGAGGAAGTTCTTCAGATGAACTTCATGGGAGTTCTACAGAGAATCTTGGGGAATTTCTTTTGCGAATTTCTGGATTCAATGAAGTTCTTCAGAGAGCTTCGGGAAGTTCTTCAGAGAAGTCCAGAAAAGTTCTCTTCCAAGAAGTGCAGAGAAGTTCAGGGAAGTTCTTCAGAGAACTTCAAATATGTTCTTCAGAGAAGTTCAGGAAAGATCTTCAGAGAAGCTCAGCAAAGATATTTGGAGAAACTTATGGAAGTTCTGCAAAGAACTTCAGGGAAGTTCATCAGAAAACTTCAGGGGAGTTCTTCGGAGAACTTCAGGGAAATTCTGCAGAGAACTTCAGAAAAATTCAGGTAACTTATTCAGAGAATTTAGGGTAAGCTCAGGGAGATTTTCAGAGAACTTCAGGGATTTTTTTTTTAATTTATTCCTCTGTGGTTTCAGATTATTTAAATGTACCGGTTCACAGTGCAGGGAAAACTGAAATTAAAATGAAAGGTTTATTTAAAAAAAATATATATCAAGATGCCGTCGATAGAGTATGAGTGATAGTCAAATTTACGTGGTTTTGAAAAAAAAAATGCAATTTCCAAATTGTGTTGGAGTTGAGACGGAATGTACGTTAGTATAAAAACCCCTGCAAATAGCCTGAACGATGATTTCAATTACAAAAAACAGTTCAGCATCAGTAAGCATAGAAGCAAATGGAAGGATCAATTATGTTGGGTTATTTAACGATTGCTCCGTCCATATAGTTTTCCAAATTTCGGCCTGAAAAACTTTGACTGAAATTCTGACAAATGAATTTTGTATGAAGTTTCCTAGAGTTGGTTGTATTTCTCCAAAAAAGAGCCCTCTGAACTGCTTTAAATTGCTTACTCACAGTTTTCATGAACTTTCTTTTCTGAAATTATTCAAAGAACCACAATACTAAATAAAATCCAAACTTATTTTACTCTTGTGTGTCCTCCAGCCTTCCAGCCTCCAATGTTTGTTTCCGAACTTTTTCTGGGTGATCCTGCAATTTATTTTTCTGAAATCCGAAAAAAATTCATTGATAACCTGATTTCTGAATTTTATAAAATTTCTGCATGTAGTTTCCAAGAAGATAGTTGTACTTCTAAAAAAAAGGGCTGGTTAGCAGTGAGTGCTTATCTTATTCAAGAATGATCAATAATTTCTCCACGAGAATCCTGAACTTCTCCAGGAAAACCTTTAATCATCTGCAAAAGTATGGTATAGTCCCGCGCACTTCTTCAAGGATTTATTTCTATATATTCTTCAATGAGTTAAGGGAAATTCTCCTACAAGTCTTATGTTAATTTTTGACAATTGAGACAATCTTTGCACATCTTCTTGATGATTTTCAAGGACTTCGTTGGATTTTCTTAAAAGGTTCCACATGTTCTACAAGAATTACTACGACCAGTTCCCAGAAGCTCCTGAATTTCCTCAAATCACTTACAGGAACCTCTGGCCACTTGAAAAAAAGGGTCGAATTTGCAAGAAGCTTGTAGAGTACTTTTGCATGAAGTTCTCTGAAAGTCTGTATAAATTGCCCTGAATGTATTGCAAAATCTATTTAAAAGTTCTGCATTAAATTCTAGATTCTGCAGATAAAACTGCAAATTTATGAAGTTATTAAAAGTTCTGGCAGAAGATTCTGAAATATGCAAGAAAGCTCCTGGATAGGTTCTAGAAGTTCCTCGACCTTTTTCAAGTGTCTTGACCTTAATAAAAACGAATACTTAGAGAACTGCACCTTTGCTTGATATTTTCTATCACTTGTCACTTATCACATTCTAAAAAAATATTTTCAATTTCTCTTAAAAGCTTGAAATTTGGCAAGAAGTTTCTGGAATGTACGCTGGAATATTTTAAAACGATTCCCGGAAGTGTTTTAAATACTCCAAGATCTTTAAAAGGAGATCCCTCAACATCTGTATGATACCGCTTGAACTTCTATAAAATGAGTCTGGATTATTCTCAGAAAATGTCAGACTCATCAAAGATAAATACCATAATTTCATAGTGAAAATTTTCTTGAAGTTCCTCAAGAATTTTACTAGAAATCTCTATATATTACTTGAAAAATTCCTTTGTGTTCTCACTAACTTTTTTTTTTTAATTTCTCCGGAACGTGCACTAAACTTGTTTGTGGAATATTTTTGTGCCATAAATATTCATTAATTGCTGTAAAAGACTCTCCAAAAAATTTTCTTGTGCACTCCAAGAAGTTTCTTTCAATTTTGCATCTCCAAAAAGTTTTTGGATACTCTGCAGAATGTTTCTTGAAACTCTTTTAAAAGTTTTGAAAACTTCTTCATGATATTCCCTCAATTTTTTTTGGAAGTCCTCTGGAAACATCTCTTACGCTTTTTTAAAAAATAGTCTCTCAAAATTTTTCAAAAAACTTCCCGGACGATTCAAAAAAGTTATCAGAATTCGTTTGGAAAATTTTCAGACTTCTTTCAGAATGTCAATCAACATCCTGTGTAATTCCCTGAAACTTTCCGAGATCTCCATAACCTTCTATTTGACGACGGTGCCGGTGAAGCATGGTTGTCTCTCACCTGAGTGGGTCTTTTATCATTTTCAGTCGGCGCCGTGTCCATGTTGTGTGTGACCATTGGTCCAAGCTCATGTGATGATAAGTTTGATGCGTAAGATCCAGGTCGTCTCCCTAGCAAGGCAACTAGCTTTAGGCTGGAAATCACGGAAATACAAAACCACAAAAAAAAGCAACAACATCCTTCTTTGTAAAGCAACTTGAACTTGTCTGTGGACTTCTCTTCCTTTGATTTTCTTGAAAAAGTAGAGAAACTTATCTAATTTCTTCTTTATGTTTCCAAAAATTTGGCGCTCCTCCAAAAAAATATCTCGGTTTCTTCAAAAAGTTTTTAAAAGCAAGCTAGAAGTTTCTTGAAAATTTTAAAACGTTTTTCGACCTTATCAAAACATTTCCCGTAATTTTCGAAGAAGTTACCCGAACTTTTTCAAGAAGATCCCTGAGCTGTGTCAAACAATTCATTGAAAATTCTCAAAGATCTTCTTAAATTCAAATAAGATTGCCGAGATTTTCTGGAACATTGCATTATGCACTCAAAGAGAGCATCTTATGTCTTTGCAATGCGCCTGCATTATTTTTATGCAAGTTCTTGAATTTCATCAGGAAACCATCAAAATTTACAAAATATGTTAATTTTTTCTTACGTTCTGCTTAACTTTTTTTTAAGTTGTGATAATTTGTCCGCAGTTCCTACGCAATATCTTGTACTTCTGCAACGCCATTTCCTGAATGCCATCCATCAATTATGTCACACAAAAAAGTGACTTTTTAGACCCCCTCCCTCTGTCACTTCTTTTGTATAAACCTTCAAAAAAATTGATGTGCGATTGTGCGACTTTCCCAAACCCAGTCCCCTTTACTGCGTTACATAATTATTGGATCTTCCCTAACAAATCCCCTAGAATTCTAGGCCTACTTTCTGATATTCTTCAAAATAACATTTTAACTTCTGCAAGACGTTCCTCACATTCTTAAAAATGTGTTCATGGTTTTTGAATTGATCTCAGAAGTTTGTCGAATTTTCTCAAGGGTTAATTCGAATCTGTTCAGGAAATATTTCACAATGCACTATGGTCCAGATCACAAATTTACGAGGAAACATGCTCCCAGCGCCTAAACTTGAAACTTTACAGCAAAGTGATGCTCTACAACATGGTTTGTTCTACAACAAGGTCCATTTTTTATATGTTAATCAAAATTAGCGTGGTCCCCCCGAAAATTCATAAAATTACTTTTTTATTTGCTGGAATAGGCGTTTAAATTTTTCGGCAAAGTCTTAGCGCAGAAAATTTCATGGATTTTTTATACATATATTTTTTGTAGCTAAAAAATTTACCGATTTAAAGTAATTTTCCCTCATCAACCTAGGGTGTACCATAAAAAATGTTTTTTTTCCTTAACTTTATTATTTCAATTTCCACCGTACAGTTATGTACCGACGAGTTTTGAAACTTGTAAAGACGCGTACTTTGATATTCAATTTTTGCCGCTAATTCCAACCAATCAATAGTTATAAGTTGTCCTTTTAAATGACGTCTAAATTTTTTTTTGTGTTTGCCTTAATCATGGAAATCAACATTTGAAAAGGGCATATTTTTTTTTAGAAAAACTTCAATAACTATTGATTGGTTGAAGCTAGCGGCAAAACTAGTATATCAAAGTACGCGTCTTTACAAGTTTCAAAACTCGTCGCAAAACAACTTTACGGTGGAAATTGAAATAAAAAAGTTAGGGCAAAACAACATTTTTTTATGGTACACCCTAGGTTGATGAAGGAAAATTACTCTAAATCGGTCAATTTTCAAGCTACAAAAAAAATGTATGTATAAAAATTCAATAATATTTTCTGCGCAACAACTTTGGTTGAGAATATAAACGTCTATTTCTGCAAATAAAAAGTTAGTTTATGTATTTCCGTGAAAATAGGGACCACCCTAATGTTAATTAACATAAAAAAATGGACCATAGTGATACAAACCATGTTGTTGAACA
Organism: Aedes japonicus; assembly: GCA_034211315.2. Classification (NCBI taxonomy): domain Eukaryota; kingdom Metazoa; phylum Arthropoda; class Insecta; order Diptera; family Culicidae; genus Aedes; species Aedes japonicus. The sequence continues at coordinate 52,625 of JASCZW010007608.1, forward strand.
TCACTTTGCTGTAAAGTTTCAAGTTTAGGCGCTGGGAACATGTTTCCTCGTAAATTTGTGATCTGGACCATAGTGCAATGTACTGAGTGAAGATTTTTAAACTGTTTTGCTTTTTTAACTTAATTATATATTTTTTCAAGTTCCAGAAAATACACTTGACCTTCACAACAAAGTCTTTGTTAAAAGTTTTCTTAACGTTTCCAAAAATTACCTCCAAATTTTGCAAGAGGCTCACAGAGTTTCTCTAGGTTACTACTTCACGCTAGGTAGGTTTTTTGAACTTTTCCAAGATCTGCATAAACGTTCTTTGAACTATTCTTTGAATTTGTTATACAGTTTTTTTCTTCATCTTAACAACGCGTACTATTTTTTTTTGTAAAATGTTTTCTTCCACCAGTTGTTGAAACTCATAAGACGATCTTATAACATTCTATAAAAAACATTTGAACTTCTCTATAAAATTCCAAAACTTTATTTACAATTTCTTTTTACTATCATTTTTTTCTTTTATTTACGCATAGTTCCCCTTACTTAAACTACTCTGATATTCTGAAAATGTTCCCTTAATTTCTCCTACAAAATAACTAAAATTGCTCGCGTTTTCTACATTTCCCTAAGATCTCCCTAGGCTTCTACAAAAATCAATCCGATGACTTCTTAAAAGCTCAAAAAAATTCTTGAAAACTGTATCAAAAGTCGCTGGAACTTTTCGAAAAAATAGTTTAAGTTCCTCAATCATTTTTCAAAAGCATTCTAAAATGTGCTATCCCTCAAATATGTTATTTAATAAATATTAGTTGAAAAAAAAAGGGCGCATTGTGTTAAAACAAATGCATTCATGGGCGTTTTGGCTTCTCGCAAGATTTTTATACTCTGTACAAAGTCTTACTTATTCCCAAAAAACACTTTAACTTCTTCACAAAGATCTGAAATTTAAAAAAAAATTAAGCAAACCATTTTCCTACACTTCTCCAAAAAGTTTCTAGAAAAGTTTTCTTGATATCTCCAAGAAACTCCCAGAATACCTCCTTGATGATCCTTGAACTTCTCAAGAAGTTCTTCAGACTTCTTTGAAATTTAAAAAATAGTGGATTGAACGTATCGTGGAATTTATTTGGAATTTTGGTCGCTGTATTAGTAAAATGGGGGAGGTATATTTTGACATCATATAGCTCACTAAAATTCAAAAAAAGTTCAAATTTTTGAAAGCTCAAATCTAAGATACTGCAAAAATTGCATATGCTGTTCGTCAATAGGAGTCTTGCTCCATTGCAGCGTACAAATTCTAATGATGGGGCATTTAAAATTTGTGTAGTTTCTCAGATTTGTGCCCTAGAAGAACAGTCATAATGATGATCGTTTTTGAAAATCAGCAACCGCCTGCATAGTGATTACCTTATCCGTTTTTTAAATTAAATTCCCTTGATGTAAATTTTTGATTTTAAACACTTAATCTTACAAGATTAAATCTGATAATAAAACTTGGAAGTTGCCTCAAAATATTTAAAAAATTCTGAACTCTTCCAAAAAGTTTCCTGACTATCTCCAGGATTTTTTTTATTACTCTCTGACAAAGTCCGCCAAAGTTCCACAAGAAGCTCCCAGATTCAATCTGATATGTTCCTTGACCGGCTCCTGGAAGTTTTCTAGATTTCTTCAACACCCTTATGGATGGTCTTTGATTTTGAGCTTCTCCTGGAATTTATTTGATTTTTCTCAGAAGTTCTTAAAAACATACTAAGACTTAATGGAATTCCCTCCACAGTCTGCTTAACTCGCCTTGTTCCACCTGGACTTCTTTTAAACGACCGCTCTCACGTGCTCTCGTCGAATCAATTATACAATTTCAATTTCAAAAAATCCAAAATCTCAAATTATTGAAAAGCAATTTTTTGCAAAAACAACCGGAAAAATCAAAAGTTCCACTTGTGATAATCGGGGTACGAATTCAGAACAACCAGCATATTCCCATAATTTCAATTCCAATCTATAAATTCAACTGACATCATTTCCACTTCATCTACAAAACAAAGAAGAAAAAAACCCAAAATTGCGCGAGCCGAGGGACGAGTTGGCGGCGGGAAATCAAATAACTAGAACTGGGGTCCAAAAACTTTCCGTCCCAGTTCCACTTCCGCCGTTGAACGCTTGTCAGCCATTTCAGCCCATCATCTTCGGTTTCGTCCGTCCCCGGGTTCTTGTGTTTGTCGCTACCACATCGACCGACTAGCACCGGCGAGGGAATAACTTTTGCCGGAAGTTTAGACACTTTGCAACTTCCATCACGATTATCCCCGCCGAAGACGAAGCCACTTTGCATATACCTAAGCTCGGTGTATGCTGTGTGTATGTTTGTGTGTGTGAGAGTTTTTTTTCTTAGGGAATGGGACGGGTAAAAGGTTTGCACGGTATGTTGGAGTCTGGGTTGGAAGTGCTTCGTGGAAACGTTCCAGAAAAGGTACAAATTATTAGCCTTCCTTAACCGCTGCTGCCACCGACGAAAGTGTCTGCGTTTGATGGAGTGAAGGACTTTTGTTTGTCTTGAAAGTTGCTTCCTGAAAGGGGAGGGGACTGAGAGCCATGAGGGAGGTGTAGAACTTGAGCATTGTAAAGATTATGATAAGCGATGAGTAAGACGGGAAAATTCGACACTCACAAAAAACTGGATTCAAATTCAAACGTAATGGAATAATTTAAGAAAATTATATATAAAAAGGCTGTTTCTTCGGTTTGAGTTTCGTTTTTGTACCAGTATTTAGGGTATATTATGTAAATGCGAGAACACTTAAGGACGTAAGTTTTTATTTCATTACCTTTATCTGGCAGTCAGCTGCCGAATGTGGAGGAAACCTGCGGAGGTGAAAAAAAAAAATTGAAAGTGAAAGTTAGTGATGAATATTTATAAGTTCTTAGCTAGACGGTATTTTGCAGAAGAGAAAATTAACCTGGATTTGAAATGAGCCGTTTGTTTTCTCCTCGTCATACATTCTATACTTTCCATACACAAGCGTACACTTACTATCAAGCTAGAAATAAAGTCTTAGGACTTATTAGAACAAACTACAGCCGAATATCAAATGTTAGGCGGTTAAGCACTTGTTATTACATTCCAGTTTTGGCATTCGACTCATGTCTACGTGTATATATTGCATTGTAAAATTAAGCATAAATTATAACTACAAATCACGACTTCGAAGCACCTTAAATTAAAACCTATCCCTAGAAATCTTTTATGTACAAAAAAATATCTATGATTCATTTTCCTTAACAGCGGAGTGAAGCGTTCTCATTTTCCTACTAAACTATCCTTATCTCTTCACAGCGTGTTCGTGTACAAAAACAAATATGAAACAAACAGCAAATATACTAGGGTTAGGACAATTTTACTGATGAATACGAAAAGAATACTGTGTGCAGTTTTAATAAATACAACTAAGACGATAAATCATTTACTTATGCCGAGAAGGGTAGGACTTTTAAGAGTAAGAAAATACCAATATATGCTAGGCATGACAGTGCAGGAGAAGAAGGTAGATGGAACCACAAACTGTATATCATGACATTTTTATTAAAATTTAATACGAAAACTTTGTTTGAAACATAATGCAGAGGAGTTGTAATTCTTCTGAAACAATCCGAATGTTCATGATTTCTGGAAGCGGCGTTTATTTATGATCCACCAAATTTAAGGAATCCCTCCCGAAGTGAATTCATGCTCGGTAAGTATGGTAGGGAATAATCTGATTTGACTGTATATATCCTAAATTTTCAGCATGTATACAAGTGTCACAAGGATAGTGTGAATTTGTAAACAAATGCTACGCCCTTGCGACTCGTAAGTTGCGAGCGGCCTTCCGGAAGTTAACCGGAACATTCCCCATGGCGGACGAAAACATGCATGTAGGCATGTTTTTGAGTTCTTTCTTCGTTTTACTTGTCAATTCCTCGTAAGTTTTCGTGATATAATTGTTGGAGTAGATCTTACGCTTCAGGTTGGCCAAGAAATTCTCGATGGGACGCAGCTGGGGGGCGTTGGGTGGGTTCACTGACTTGGGAATCACATCGATATTCAGCCGCTCCATCTCCTCCAACGATCGCTTCGAGTAGTGGGCCGACGCCAGAACCAGTCAGAACAACGCGTCTTCGCCCTTATGGTATTTCTTTGAGAACGACGCAACTTCCGGCAGGCTTTTCGTTCTATATATTTCCCCGTTCACGACCAGTCCGGAGTGAAAGAAGAGCGGCTTTGACATCCCCTTCTCGCTGATTGTCAGCCACTACAGTACCTTCTTGGGGAACTTGGTGTGTTAAATGAACTTCACCTCGGAGCTCACTTCCTTTGTGGGGAAAGTAAAATACGAAGTGCTCTGCCAGTCGTTGCTATCCAGGGTGAGATAGGTCTCGTCGTCTATCACACCGCCACACCGTGATTCGCCGGGAAAATCGAGATGACCATCTTATTCAGCCGCTGTCGTTGCGTCAATCCCTGCAGCTCCGAAACCAGTGGATGGGATTTCTGCTTCCTGACATGTATGTTCATGTTCGCTTGGTACTTTTTCACTGTTTGGCCGGTTAAACCGCCCTCCTGGCCAAGTGCTCGCAACGATCTAGCCACTCATCCCTCTGTCTTCCTCTTCACCATCCTTTGGCGCTTTTTGTCCGGGCTTTCTTTCGATGCTCTGATTGTTGCGTAATAGTGCCAAGATGTTCTAGATGCCGGAACGGGCGTATCCGGTGTCCACGAAGTGCCGCACGATTTCCGTTTTCGACGCGGCGGGGTGCCGTTCTTCAAACGCGAGCACTTCACTGTTATTGCAATCACGATTAGAGTTCGACTGATAGAGCTGTCAAATTTTGTCTGCTGACTCATGGGTTACTATGATTGATGCTGCAGTTTCGCCAGTGCGGGTGAAGGTAAACCCATGAAAAATCGGAAATCGGAAAACTAAAACTAGCTAGGAAGAAAGCGTACGTAGTGAAGAATTTTTTGGAAGTGCATTGAATGTATTCAGAGACAATAGGAATTTCCACACGTCTCAGAACAAGTCAGGCGGCGGAGTTTACATAACGCAGAAATTATTAGCACATCCAAATTCAATGAATTTGAGCATGTTTCGGTGAAATTCCTCATAGCAGGTGAAACACACGCATTTGCCTCAGAGTATTTTCCACCAGACCATGCTCATAAAAATGCTTATGAAGCCTTCTTCCAAATTGCTGAAAAATTTTTTTTTGTAACTTCCTTTTTAGGTTAAAGTTCACGTCTATGGCGATTTCAATCAACGCCATGCCGGTTTCATTCCAGACTGTTAAAATGAATGCATCCTTCACCCAGTCGTTGGAGATAATTAAACATTAGTGTTCATTTGTGTGTGTGTGTTTGTGTGTGTGTGTGTGTGTGTGTGTGTGTGTGTGTGTGTGTGTGTGTGTGTGTGTGTGTGTGTGTGTGTGTGTGTGTACAATCCATATTCCACTGGCCGGCAGTGCTTTTATGGAAGAAACCTGCCTGCATCTATATTTATAATTTGTATTTATTTATAGATGCAGCCATTTTTAGCCCTGAATATGGAAGGTGATAGCTCTATTGTACATCCAACAACCCATTTCAAGAATGCCTGTGCATACACGTACATTCTGAGGTTATCTTCATATACAATAAGCCCCGCATGAACACTGTCATGTATCAATTGGATACATGAGAGGCATTCACACTTCCAGAATTTTTTCAAAATTCTGGCACGTTTTTAGTAATATAAATGTTTCATCACAACAATAAAATAATAAAACGATCTCACCGACTTTTCTTTTGTTTCTCCAGTCTTTTGCCTATGTGTTAGTTGTCCTCTTCATGTTGGTCTTGATTAGAATCATGCTGCTATTGGAGATCTTTAATGACAGTATAATATCGTTATTAGTGTATCATAAAAGTAATACTTATTTGCAACTTGTTTTCCTGTAAAGGTAGAAATTAAACACTCGTATTTTCCACTCAACATTTGTTCAATGATTTTTTTTTGGCTCTATCTTTTTTTTTAGCAAGAACACACATAGCACGTATAAAAAAAAGTTTTTTTTTGTATTGATTTATTAATATTGTTGTTTATAAATCTATTAACTTCAATAACGTGTAATTTTTATTAATTTTTATATAGTACTGCTGAACTAGTCTTCTATTCCTGATTCCGATTCCTCTTCACTTCCTTCATATTTATAAATTTCTTCTGCCTTTTCCTTTAGCTTTTTTTTGTCTTTTGCCAACTCTATCCAATTTTATTCTATTAGTCCTGATATCTTATTTTTATCTTCTTCGATACAATCATTCCAGGTCTTTGATGGTCTACCTATCTTTTTTTTGTCACACTTCATTTCTTGAGCGACTCTTAATGGATGTCCAATTTGCCTTCTCTGAATATGACCCCAATAGCTAATCCTCATTACTCTAATCTTTTTAACAGCTGTTATTCCGTCTAGTAGCCTTGATAATTTGATTCTTCCTCTGGGCTTATCCCTACAACATTTTAACATTTCCTTTATTATTTGCATTTCATATTTACTGATAGATTTTCTATTTCGTTTTATAAGAGCTGCCGATTTTAATCCGTAAGTTATTGATGGTGAAATTACTGTCTTATAAATTAGTTTTGCTATAGCCCATGTTGGTTTATATCTTTTAAGAAACTCAATAATCACCTTGCTACTACCTACAGCTTGCAAGCACCTTTTTCTTGTAGTTTGTGGTCTATCTAACGTCTCTGTTAAATATGTTCCTAGATATTTCATATTCTTAACTATGTTATATTCTTCTCCATCTATTTTCACTGTTTTTGGAATATTTCTATCGTTCTGTGGCTCTCTGACTAAAACCTGGCTTTTATTAACGTTAATTTCTAGTCCTACCTTTATCAATTCATTCTTCAATAACTTAATTTTTTTTTTAGTCCTTCTATTTTCTCTGCTATTATTAGTAAGTCATCTGCAAATGCCAGAATGACCGGTAGTTTTCCATTACTTATTTCTAATAAATTAATATCCAGATAATGCTTCTTCATTTCCCAAAGCACTTTCTGGATTATTAATGTGAAGACGTACGGAGATAATGGGCATCCTTGTTTGATTCCTTTTGCTTTTGTCCGTTCTTCTGTTCTTACTCCTTCCCATAGCACACTTGTGCGTTCTGCAGACAACGCTTGAAGGACTCTATTTGTTATATGCCTTGGTACGTTGAGTTCATTTAATATTTGTTCAACCTGTGTTATTAAGTTTCTTCTGTTAGAGTAATTTCCTTGCTAAAATGGATTTTTGTAACGAAATACTACTTACCGACGATATATCCACGAAATCAAATGCTTTTTTGATGTCCACCGACATTAGGATAATTGTGTTTCCACTATTCCAGTTCTCTTCCATGCACCGTCTTGCGAAAAATATTTGGTCGTCTGTTGATCTGTTTTGCGTAAACGCTGTTTGGTGAAATCCTGGCTCACCTGCATATTCTCTAAGTCTTTGCACTAACCATCTTGCGTATATTTTGTATCCTATATTACTTAGTGAGATTCTCCTGAAGTCTGATGTATATTTTGCTCCTTTCTTCTTTGGTATCGGTATTTGCACTGACTGTTTCCATTGATCTGGCATTTTGTTGGTTATCCATACCTTTTTTATCAGTTGGTATAGTTCTTCTATGCTACCTTCATCACAATATTTGATATACTCGTTTTTAATTTTGTCCAATCCTGCAGCTTTACAGTTTACTAATTCACTAATTAAATTTCTAATTTCTTCTCTACTCGGTTCTGCTGTCAGTTCTTCGTTATCATCACTGATTGTTACTGATTCACCAGTCCCTAACTCTAGTTCTTCTAACCATTTATCCATTGCTATTAATGGTTTCTTCGGTCCCTTTCTGCTAATAAACTGTTTTAAATATTTATAGGACCTCTTTATTCTTTCTCCTACTTCGTAATCTTGCAATTCGTTATAAAACCTGAACACTTCCTTTTCATTATGCTCTCTAATTGCCATATAATAATCTTGTCTTTTAATATTTATATTTTCTCTGAACCATGTTGTATCTATACCTCTAGTCTTTGCAATCTTCATTCTCTTCCTCGCTTTTAAAAGCGATTCGATTGCTTTTTTCCTCTTTGGCGTCAAAGGATTCTTAACATGTTCTAACGCTTTCCTAGCACTAGTAGTATTTTTTTCAGTAAATTTCTCATAGGCTTCTGTTATTTCCATATTTTTAACATCTATCCGTTCATATTTCTTCAATTCTTCGTGAAATTTTGTTTTTGGTGCATTTTGTTGTAAAACATTTGGTAGTAGTAGTTTTTTTGTTGCTTTTTTCTGTTTTACTTCTGCCTTCCATTGTTGGCTTTCTATGACTACAATGATAATTTTGTGATCTGTTTGAATCACTGTCCAGTTTGCTCTTATGAACTTGGTCTTGATTGTTGTATTCTCTGCAACTAAAACATGATCTATTTGAGATTCTTTTCTACCATTTGTCCATGTACTTAATACAGATTTATCGAACCGCATAGATATTACATTGATGTGATGCATTTTTAGAAATATTTTCATAAATTCACCATTTTCGTTCGTTTTGGTGTGCCCTATATACTTTCCCAATCTATTCATATCATCTTCATCAGAGTCCTCTATTCCTAGCTGTGAATTGAAATCTCCTAATAATATCATTTTATCTTTTTTTGGATGGCTATTCACATATGCTCCTAAATTTGCAAAGAATGAATTTGCATTTGTATTTGGTGCGTGAACATTCACTATGATCCAACTTTCTTCTCCTCCATCACACTGGATTATTGCTGACATAACATTTTTGTTAATATTTCTAACTGCTCTAATCCTAACTTTTCCATTTTTCTTGTTCAAAATTGCCAATCCTCTCATATTATTTGTATATTTTCTATCCGACATCCACCATTCATAGTTTTTTGTGTTGACTTTTGCTCCCAGTACGTTTGCCTCCTGTAGTACTGCTATCTCCTCTCCTGATTGGTGTAATTCTTCATCTATTTCATCCCGCTTACTTTTTTGACAGCATCCTCTAACATTCAAACTTGCAATTTTAATTGATCCTGATCCTGTTTTCATTCGTTCGCGTTCTTCACTCGTCCTTTGTTCTTTCGTGTTTACTTCTTGGTTGCATTTCGCTTCTTTTTCTTTGAGATACACCTTCTCAACACTATCTATTTGTATGTTGTCATTGATCTTTGTCTCTACTAATGCTATCTCTTCGATTCCTGCTCGATTAGTTTCCGTTTCGAATATTTTTGCCTCAGAATGTTTCTGGTATATTTTTATATTCATTCCTGTAATATTGGCTATTGCTTTCCAAATTAAATCCACTGGATGTATGCTTTCCGTTTGTACCCCTGTGACTCTTCTTATATCTGCTTCTAATGCTTTCGGTAGTTCAGAAAACGCTATTGATTCTGGCTTAATTCTGCTCACTTGATAGCAGACAGACCAAATCAGGCTTTCTATTCCCTCAACGATTCTTCTCACCTTTATCCGTCCTTCTTTTACCGTCATCCATAATATATCGTTGATAACTTTTATTTTCTCAATTTCTTCATTTTCAATTTTCGTTTTTCGAGATAATCCTTCTTTTTCATTTCCATTCCTTTTTTCCATATCCTTCTGTTCCTGATAAACATCTGGGGTCTCATTCTCCTCTTCATTTTCCTCTCTTCTGTACACACTGTCATAGTGATTTACACCATTGTAGTATATTTCGATCGTCTTATTTGAGCCATTGCCATACTAAAATAGCAGTGGATCGTAATTCGGATTGAATATGCGAAAATTTGATTTTAAAATTTTTTCATGGCCATGATACTTTCCGCTCCTCCTCACGTACCATCTTGGGATAGTTTGTTGATGTAGTGCATCACTGTTTCATGCATTTGTTGTCGTCGTATCCTTCAACCTGTCCATCATCATTGCCTCTGCCATAATGACTTCTCTCATTTCACCATATGATCCCACAAATACTCCACCGTTTGTTTCTGAGTTCATTAGCCGTTTTCCTTAAATTTACTTGCTGAACTCCTTCCATCCTGTTATCTGCCGCACAACTGGCAAACAAGCAATACCACACATCACCGGGTACGCTGATAACTTTTTATTTTTCCGTTTTGAAAACTTTTCCTTCGAAATATTCCATTTTTATTTAGATCACTTTTATCCTTTGGTCACTTGAGAACTTGTCGATTTGGTCAACTTCGGCGGTTTTTTTCTTTACACATATATCACTACCAGCTACCACTAT
>JASCZW010007609.1:0-62871 GCA_034211315.2 Aedes japonicus
TTTGAAGGAATCTTTTCGTATTCCGTATCAACAAAAAGGATGCCGACGAACTGTCGCTAATTACCGTGGAATTGCTGCGTTGGTGCCCTCTCTAACTCTTCGAACTAATTGTTCTGGAAAAGCTGGTTCAGGACTACTCGCATCTGATTTCGCAGGATCAACACGGAATTATGCCAAAGCGATCCACAAGGACTAATCAAACTGCCTTTACTTCGTTTATTATCGTGAGATTGAACTAAAGCATCAGTAGACGCCATGTACCCGACCTCTCGCTACTTTTAATAAAGTGAACCATGAGATTGTGTTGCAGAAATTCGACACAATGGGCATCCACGATAATCTTCTTGTTTGGATTCGTTCCTACCTGACTGGCAGGTCTACGTCTGTAAAGATTGGCGACTATGTTTCATCACCTTTCCCCGTTACCTCTGGAGTTCCTCAAGGCAACCACTTGGGGTCATTCCTTCAATGCTTCAAGCTCTCATATGCGGACGACCTGATGCTCTACTACATAATAAATGGCCGTCATGACGCTCACTTTCTGCAACATGAGTTAGAAGCATTCGACGATTGGTGCAGGCTCAACAGGATGGCATATCGTTCGGGCGAAAACGAGTGATGCTTTCCTATGACTACACGACAGTAAGGGATCTGGAGTCATGCTTGACTCCAAATTGACGTTCAAGGATCACAGCTTTCTAAGACCTCTTCGCAGCTAGGATTTATATTTCGTTTGCTAAAAAGCTTCAAGGGCGTGTACTGCCTCAAGGCATCATATTGTTCCTTGGTTCGCCCAAAACTGGAATATTCCGCCGAGTCTGGTCTCCATTCACCAAAACGCAACCCTGAGTTGAAGCCGTTTATAGAAGATTTATTCGTTTCTACTTGCGGCAGCTGCGTTGGTGCGACCCACAAAATTTACGGTGCTAGAAAGTCGCTGCAAAGCTTATCAACTTGGAGCAACTGGTAGCAAGGCGTAGCGTTGCTAAGGCGTGTTTCATCGGTGACTCGCGCGGGCAACACCGATCGCTTCAAGCTACTTAGTCTTCTGATATCAATACTCGACGTCGCGACCTCCGTTTATATGCTTTCTTCAACAACCGGCGATCGAGGACTAACTATGGTGTACATGAACCCGGGTTAAACATGTGCCGCGTTTTTAATAGTGTCTATCGCGTATTTTACATTAGCTCTTCCCGTGGACTAAATAAGTGCAATTTTCAAAGATGTATTAGTTGATTTAAATTGTAGCTGTCCTTTTATTAAGATATGTCCAGTTCGCACGAAATCTCAAACCTTCCTCTTGATGGAGCCCATCAGCGCCCGCACAGTGAAAACGTACACGGAATCAGCTCATTTCTTCCATTTTCCCACATTTGCTGAATGTCGTTGACTGCCTGCCGCTTTGTTGGAATCACTGCTTTGAAATTGCCCAGCAGTTTTCGGTTGGACGAAAGTCCGGGCAATTCGGAGGATTCATTAGCTTGGGGACAAAATCGATCTAGTTGGCAGCGTACCATTCCAGAACTACCTTGGAGTAGTGGTAGCTAGCCAAATCGGCCAAAAGATGACTTAGCCGCTATGCTATGCGCTTTTTCAGGAATTCAGGCGATGTAAACTTGCGATGTCATCGTCGAGGATGTGACGAATAGTTCCATGTTCAGGCCACAACTACAAATCGCTTGTCAAATGATGGCATTCTTCGCGAACCTGTCGGCAAACACGAACTTGAATCTACCCGGCATATCCTCACGTCCAGAAGCGATGTGAAACTTTTGACCGGGAAGCTGTTCAAAATCGAGTTTGACGCATGTTCAGTCACCGATCAAAGTACAGCCCTTATGTTTCGTCAAAACATGCTTTTTGGCCACGGATTTCTGCTTTATGAGCATGTTCGGAAGATTACTGGCTCTGTACGACTTGTATCTTTCCCTGGCAAAGATATTCGGCAACGTTTGAAAGTTGGCGTTGTACCTTCTGGCCCTTTCTTTTGGATCGAAGAACCAGGGTTGGCATTGACGCACCTAAACACCTTGCTGCGCAGCTGACGATCCCTTGTTTCAGTTTTTCGTAGATCCGCTGTAGTACTTTGATCAAACTTGCCTCAGTTCTCGAGTACTTTTTCAAATGGACGTAACATTTGCACGAAAATGAGAAAATCAGCATTGAACTTGTTTGAGTTTATTTTCATTCCTATTTGAAAACCTGACATGTTTATCCCAATTAAATTCCACTGAATGTCACTTTGGTAGAAGATATTACATCACTGTGCTTAAAAATTACACTAGGAGTGAAAATTCAAGTTTCATTTAGAAAAATGTTTCTTAAAACGGTCTGCAACAGAAAAAAATAATACGTCATTTTGATAAGTCAGTTTGATAGATGGTATGTTACTTGTCCAAATGATACGTTATTCTGCATATGACAATGTTGATACGTCGAATTGTTACGTCAAGTTGTCATATTTCACACAGATAAGTCGAACTTATCAAAATGACGTAAAAATATCTTTGGTAAGAAACTCAAATTTTACTAAAAAAAATCTAAATTTTTAACCTTGTGGTATAAAGACTTTTACTAACGCGTCGTTAAGGGGCATTCAAATGATATAACAATGATTCGCAAGTTACTTTTCAAAAAAAGCGGCGTATCTACATTATTCCCAAAAAGTGCAAAAGTTATTTTACACCGTTTCGTAAAAACGGTTGAAAGTTTTGTTTAGAAAGTTTAGTTAAAACTTTCAGATTTTTATGATTTTATATGATTACATGTTTTTTAATAACATGCCATGAACAACGCGTTTTGTTTACATTTTGACTTACGTCCTTTTGAAAAAAGTATTCGAGAGTTGTTCTCTATAGAAGTTTAAACAAAAAACTGTCAAAGATTTTTGATTACCAACACAAGAGGCGTGTTAGCGGCGCACGAGGGGCGTACCAATTTACTTTTAGTCAGCCTTTATAGACAAGACATGATCAATAAACACTTGCACTACACCGCAAAAAATAAAACAATGCAAATAACATGCGATTTATAACGTTCGTATGGTAAAAATAAATCAATGTAATCCATTGCTTTATTCAATTTTATATTAATATCATGCACATAACTGGAACATTGATAAAAATAGACAAAACAAAATTTCATTGGAAAATACATATAGGTAGACATTGCAAGAATATTAGATCTCACAGATCAAGGCCCGGGCTGAATACAGAAGTTGTCTCCATTCTATTCGGTCCATGGCTGGAATTCGCCAAATTCGCATTCTAAGACAGCTCGCCTTCCACTTGATCGATTCACCTTGCTCGTTGCGCACATCTTCTGCTTATGCCTGTCGGTTCGTTTTCGAGTATCGTTTTAACTGGGCTGTCGTCCGAAATTAATACGACATACCCAGCCTACCGTGGTCGACTGAATTTGGCAGTGTGTACGATGGAAGGTCTTCCCAGCAAATTATGTAATTCGTGGTTTATACGACTCCTCTACGTTCCTTCTTCTATCGCTACTTCACCGTAGACCGTACGCAGTACCTTCCGTTCAAAGACGCCAATGGCACGATGGTTCTCCACGAGCAATGTCTTTGTTTTGCGGCCGTAGAGGCTACCGGTCTAATTGATGTCTTGTAGATGGTTTGCAGTTGTAGTTCGGCAAACTTTGTTCGATCTCAGGTCCTTCGGAGTCTAAAGTAGGCACGATGTCCAGTCAAAATGCGCCTTTGTATAAAAAACTGCTGGTGTCTTTATCGGCGGTCACCATTGAGACCAGATATACGAATTCGTCTACCACCTCGATTTTATCACCGTCGATCTGAACTCGTGGAGGGCCTCTTGTAACTAGAAAATAAGAAGAAAGATTAGTAATTTCCATTTGATTTCAACTAACTTTATTGCTTATTTTGATAAATACGCGTATTTCGTCTACAATGTGCAGACTTTTTCAGTGTTGTGTGCTAATAGTCTTCAAAACGCACGAAATACGCGTATCTGTCACGATAAGCAATAAAGGTAGTTGAAATTGAATGGACATTACTAATCTTTCTTCTCATTTTCTAGTTACTATAATTTTTGTTCCAAGAGCTCTGAAAACAAGAGGTAACAATTTCAAGCAAAGGCTTGTTAGAAGAGAGCAAATCAATGAGAAAAGTGAATAAACAATCTTTCAAATGAATAAACAATCAATCAATAAACAAACGCCCAATTATTTTTTATTTAAAAAAAAAATTTAAAAAAATCTACCCTAGCTCTTCCAATTGTTTTGAATACATATTAAATTTTTACAACGAACGGTTGAATTTCATTTCAAATCTTATTTTTATTTGTGTTTTCCCTTAATCAAAGTAATAAACCAACCGTGCGTTCCCATCAAACAAAAAGGTTTTTTTTATAAATTCATTTAGCTTTCTAAGGGATAAAGGATAGTCCATAAACCATGTGTTCTCATATTTGAGATTTTCAGACCTCCCTCTCCCCTTTAAGGTTATTTGTTCCTAGTTGTATATTAATTCATATGGCACATTTGTTCTGGTCAACTCCCGTCCACCCCATCACCACCTAAAAGACTACGTGGTTTATGGACGGTGATTTATTTTCAATTACTCCGCGCCTTTTGTGACTGCAGAATTATACCAAAACAGTCCAATAAACAACAAACAATAAACTAAAATAGTTTCATTCCAGCCATATTGCACTCCTGCTGCTTTGGCTTCGATGATAAAACTACATTCAAAACTGTTTTGTCTACCAACACATCCGTTATGCTTCTCTAAAGCTGAAATTTGTACACAGTGGCCCACTCTACAGACGGTTGTGAATAAAAGTTACCAGGTTACAAGTTAAAGAAGGTCCTAATGCATTAGGAAAAAAATACACATGTGCATTCAGTGTCAAAAATGACCCAAGACTTAGCTTTTTTCATAAAAAAATATTTTGAGACCGATTAATGGTGTCTTGGTCTCAAATTATAGGTATGGATTCTTAAAACGACATGCTGGCCGGTTTTTAAACTGACTATTCTGGGCACATCACCCAGAACCGGCTCTGGTTTGCATCCGGAGAGGAGAATATCGGAACCGCATATATTTGTACCGATCGAAGGTTAAAAATTCACGACTTCGAATACTGATCCTCAAAAAAAATCGTGAGGATCATACCAGTGAGTTTGGCCACATCCAGATACTCTGGACATGGTTCCGGTTGGGCCCAAAGAGGACAATTTTTGAACTCCAAGTACCGTTCGACAGTTCAAAATTCACGATTTCGATTACTGATAAACGAAAACATCGTGCCTTAGATCTACCAGTGAATTCGGCCACATTCGGATACTCTAGAACCGATTTCGTTAGGTCCCAAAGAAACAAATTTTGCAACCCAAAGTTGTCATCTTTGGGCCCTACCGGAACCGGTTCCAGAGTATCCGGGTAACCAAATATTGAAGATCAGTATTCGAAGTCATAAATGTTCAGCCGTCGAACGGTACAAATATATGAAGGTTCCAAAATTGTCCTCTTCGGATGAATACCGGAACCGTTTCTTGGGGTCTTTACGCCCAGAATGGCCATTTAAAAAAATACGGCTGGATTTTAAGATCGTGCCAAAGACTTTGGTTAATTTTTACCGGATACCAGTATGTTTACCTTTTTTTGTACCGTACTTCTAGAGTTCGCTGGAAGCCCAAAATATGTTCATTTTCAAAAAGTAAGGAAAAAGGCAGAATATTTCAGATCCTGGCTTGTTTAGACGTTCGAGCTTTTTGAGATGTTCGATTGACCAAAAACGACCCCCATGAAAAATGATCCAGTGGAAGATGTTATGACCACATGAGAACCATCACTAAAACCTATTGGCTGCTGCATAAACCCAGCATACGGCCAAATGGCTCCAGCTGTCAAACATCACTGTGATATCGTGGTTGGTTTTGTTGTTCTGGTTTGTTCCGATTCCCTCCTTTTCTTATTTATTTAGCAGTAAATAATATCTAAGAAAAAAGTTCTAGTGTTGCGGAAAATTTGGTTCTAAAGCAAATCTCCAAATCATATGCGCATTAAATGTTATGGTGGATATTGGCTAGCCGAAAATTGCGCCTCGGAAACTCATGCGAGTTTACAACAACAAAAACAAAAATAACCTGAAAATTTATGATATCTCAATAAGGGCTATCCATATACCACGTGGACAGTTTGGGGAAGAGGAGAAGGTTAGCAAGTGTCCACGATTCGTATTTTCTATTGAAAAAATATATGAATGATTGTCCACGCAGGGTGAGGGGGGTGTCAGAAACGACTCAAATCTAGTCCATGTGGTATATGGATAGCCCCTAAGATTATCTATAAGAATGCCGAAAATTGTGTCTGATCTACCGTTCATTTGCATTACATTTGAAATCTGGTCCATTTATTTTTACACATTTCAATTATTTCTTATATTTAATATGGCGATTGGAATAAATCACAGTTTTGCCAAAAAGGCTAATTTATCTTCGCAATGGCTTCTATACAACTATTTGGTCATGTTTTTGCCGTTTCAATACCACATTAAAGCTAACATTAAAGTTTTTCATTTGATTTTTCGATTTGCATAAGCTTAGTTTTGTTTATTAGCGGTAGTATTGCAACACCCGGACATAAATTACTAAGCTATAGTGTTTTTTTCCGGTTTGTTCTGAGTGAACCGATTGTGGATCTGCAGTAGAGCTATCACTTTCTAACTCCCGGATTAAAGCTGCTTCCATAATACCATTGCCGGCCAATTGGTGTTAGGTTGCACACACACAAGTAGTGCTTAACCCTACGTATTTGTGTATGGATCACGAGAATCTCTAAAACTTCTCCTTACACGTGAAGTTATTTAGAAGTTATTTGGAGTAGTTGTTTATGGTGACTTCCCTCAAAGCCAATTTGCTGTTTAATGCATTAACTGGAGGCAAAATGATTTTAAAATGCTTTTTCAACTAACCAAAATGAATGAGTTCTGAAATGGCATTTCAAAACAGCATTTTATAAGTTCATAAAATCCTAATAAAACCTTTGATGGGAGTAAAAGGAATTTGAGAAAACAAGGTTTTAAAATCGTGGTACACAAGCTGTGTGGGTTCTCATAAACTTGACTAAAATATGAAACCTATTAGCGTCTCTTGGTGTCATAATAAAACCAAATTGATTTCTAGAGGCTTTCATAAAACTTTAATAAAACTTAATAAAGGAGATTCGTTTTGACAATATTACTTGGGAGGTGTTGAAGAATTATATCTATTGCTACTGCGGCCTCAAATGGTACCTGCTCGTTTCGTTTGCAGAATTATATCTAAATGGGTACGACTCATAAACCTATATGAAAAAAACTTAGAAAACATCAGTTGTGCTCAAAAGCTGTTAATGTTAATTCAAACCAAAAATTTTGATGAAGCACAAATGTGCCATGTGTGCTATGTGGCTGAGTAAGATATCTACTAGGAAAATTAAGGCTATTTAATCACTCTGCAAAGAAAAGATAAAGTTGGATAAGTTATTCCGATATGTGTAAATACTGCTAATTTACGTTATATCAATGCAACATAGCAGGATCATTCTGAATTCCGGCTGCTACTATTCCATGGTTTAACATCAATGCTGAATAACAGCTTGTTCAAACAAATTTGGAGAAGTTGTTCAGCTTTGTGTTCTAGAAAACTGAATAACTTCTCTTAATTTGGTGGAGAAAGCAGTTATTCGACATTGATGTTTGTTGGGGTGTGCCAATCAGAAACCAAAAATTTGTCAATTTATGAAGCCTAAGAATTGCTAAACTAGGACTCTTGCACGGTTATTAAGGTTGTATAAATAATTAGGTTTTGTCCATTCTTTTACTTTTTTTTCCAAAATCATTACATGGCTTGAAAGCAACAAGTGCTGAAACAAATTCGAGTGTATACAACGTGCCGTCGGCAAAGAAGATGAGGTTATTCAGCAACTAAAGGAAAAACATAAACTCAATACAAAATCCTACTCATAATCATGGCATAGTTTGAAACTTGCAAACCGTTATCAGAAGAGGGAATATGTGTGAAACAGTAAAACTATCTTAACCGATAATGTAAAAACAAATTTGAAAATATATATTAGAATTAACTAGAAATTAGAAGAAGAATTAGTATCTTCCATTTAATTCCAACTACCTTTGCTTATCTTCGACAGATACGAGTATTTCGTCTACAATGTGCAGACTTCTTCAGTGTCTCGTACTAATAACTCGACTGGAATTATTAGAATTAGTTAAAAATGGGATTTGAAAGAAATAGAACACATTTTCGCATTATATGTATATGTCACTAAGCGGAAGTCGCGTCGGGCTTCAAATGGTGAGTTGACAACTTGGCAGGAGGGTGCGACCGACCTCTGGTCCTCACAAGTTCCTACCTCACGCCTCCACGAGTCATATGATCACAAAAGACTGCCAGCTGAAACATGGAGACGCTGGTTGGCGTAGCCTGGGCAATGTTGTCAATCCGACAATAGCGAAGTGATGGGGTGCGACCGGTACATCATATCATAATTTTCCATTCTCATATCTTTCAGGTCTTCCAGGTCGTCAGGTATTACAAAATAATTTAAAATTTAAAATTCTTTTTTTTCATGGCGGTCATACATTGCCTAAATTTTCTGGTTCATAACTGATGCGCAAGTTTGTCTACAATTGCAACAAAACAGCAGTCGGCACATATGTAATTTTCAATTCATATTACAATATACCCTCACTATATATTTTATCTTATAGGACATTGTTTATTCATAGCCTAATTCTGTATATTTCATTACATGTATTACGCCAGAAAGGTAAATTTCTCTCAGGTACCATACAGTTTAGGAGAGGAGGTCTTGCGGTTATAGGATGATCATCTTCTGGTAGAAGCATCAGTAAGAATGGGGATCAATTTTCAGCTGTATCTAGCACCGTCAGAGTGGCCTTCTCGAAAGTAGCAATGGATGTATATATAGATGTGTAGATACTAGTATGTGTTATTATATGATGCATGTTTTTTACAAGCTCTAGCATATTTTCATTAATAGAAATGTTGACGACTCTCTCGACCGCTCAACCTTTAATTCCTTCATTATATTTTCCATTAAATGGCGTAATATGACCTTAACATTTCAGTACACGATCATCAACTACTATTTGAGCGGTTCAGAGGAACACAGCTGTTCATCATTATTAATTGCATATCATACATATAATATTATGGAAGAAGTAATAAAATAATTAATAAAATTTTAATTGCTTCAGTTTGGTGATCCAGCCGGTATAATTATTTTATTAAATTATATCAAATAATAATCAAAATTAATAAATGCTCTTCATTCAGAAGGTTATATATCTATATGTCATGATTAAATACGTAATAATATAATATTATGGTTTTATATACAATTGAATGCTTTATTGATATTTAAACCTCAATGAATAACAAGATGACCTTCACATTCCAGAGATACAGTCACCCATCAGTGATACAAAGTGGTACGAGATATTATTATTACTGCCTTAATATTATTATTTCAGCAGGTTAATTAATTTAGTTTAACATGGTTATCATAGGCTCGTGAACTCCAACTATTACATAATTTAACTAAATATCCTTATATAATTTTTGCTCTACTATATAATCATATATAACATATTATTATTACATTACATCTATATTTATATAAATATAATAAATACTGGGTTGGGAGGGAGCACCAGGGTATCATTCAAGCTGAAACTGGACGATGGTTTGATTGACTGCCTGAGTCTAGGAGGGAACAAACAGTATCATTTCTTATCCTACCGATTCGAGTGTGGTGCTGCGAGTTCTACTCCAACAGTTTCAGGGAGAGTGACGCGCCCTTCTTAACAAGCCATCCTGTAGAAAGCTTAATGAGTATTGCGAATTGTGTTATTCGATTTGTTGGATCATATCGTTGGAAGGAGATTCTTAATTTCCCGTGGATTTCGTGTAAGTGTCTCGCTTACGGGTCCACCCCTCCGTTTTTGGCCCTTCATACAGCGATAGTGCGAATTCAGATCGGTGGCCCAATTTGATCTTGCTGTTAAGTGGAGCTGCATCCAAGCCAAGGGCTAGAGGGGATGGTGGCTACCATACATACATACATACATGTCACTAAGCGGAAGTCGCGTCCACTGGTTTCGGAGCAACAGGCAATGGTGCAGAAGCAGCGACTAAATAAGATGGTGAACTCACTTTTCTCGGCGAATCGCGACGTGGCGGTGGTGATCGACGACGAGACTTATCTCACCCTGAATGGTAACGACTGACAGGGCACCAAAATGACTTTCATCACATGGTTGATTAGAATTAAGAATGGAAAATAGAAAATGAAAATGGAAAGATTTTACCATATGTCATACCGATTCGATAACTGGCATTGTTTAATCTTCCAAATAGTATATTCTATTGATTTGTACACAGAAAAAAATAATTAATTTTAACAAGCGCGTAAAATTTCCCCTCGTGTAATTCCAAGCCAAAGGAGCGTGAACAACGATATTGTTTGCAATCTTTCATACAATAGGCTTGATTCAGGCGTTATCTGGGTTAAATTTACATGAAATATCCCATTATTTTCTGCCAAATCTAGCATTCCCTTTATGTGCATTAGATAACGCAGAAAATTCAGAGTTTCTTTTTATCTGTGTACGAATGTGTATGCGGTGACATTTACTTGATTCAAATTTGCTCTGCACCCAAAAGAAAAATTCGTATGAAATAGCAAAATAAAAGATTGACATGAGTAACTTGAAGGCGAGATATTTGCCTAAAACTCTGAGAGAATTCGGCAAGGTTTGGTCTCTTATCACGTCTTCATTCAGAGAGAGCTAAACCCGTTGGTCCCAATCCATGTGTTCATAGGTTTTATATGTAGGATTCAGGTCGTTTACCTGTGGCGAAGAACAATTGGAAGTAAATACGAAACAACAACAATTCTAACCAAATAAATACACAGATAAAAAGAAACATTTAATTTTCTGCATCATCTAATGCACATAAAGGGAATGCTAGATTTGGCAGAAAATAATGGGATATTTCACGTAAACTACGCCAGAAAACGCCTAAATCTAGCCAGTTGTATGAAAGATTGCAACCATTGTTGTATGGCGCATGATATATTGCAAACCATTTCGTTGTTTACGCCTCGTTTCGCTTAGTAGTAAACGAGGAGAAATTTTACACGCTTGTTAAAATTAATTATTTTGGCTTGGAATTGAACAAGGTAAAATTTGACAAGTCTTTTGAAATTCATTTTTCTCCTGTGTATATTTTTGGTCACATTTCCCGACTTTTCCGCAATTTCAGTTAAGTTTTTAATGATACGTCTTGGTAGCCACCTTGTGACATATGTGAATGTGAACATCAATCAGATTTTCGGGGAGCCAATATGTCAATGCTAACCTGAAGTTTGGTATTCCAGACAATCTCAGACAAAAAGAAAAGTTTAGTGCTTTATAAAACCCCTTGCAAGGTATCGGAAAACAAGGAATATTGAAATATACATTTCACTTGATCACTTTTAAAGATATAAAAATATAAAAAACTGAACCACTTTTTCAAACTGTCACTAGTAAACGCGACTAAATTCCGTGAAATTCCCCTAGAAAAAAAATCATATGTTTTGACAAATAGACCAATTACATTTGCGAGCTACAGACTTTTTCAGTGTCGAGTGCTCGACTTTCAAGCCATTTTGGATAATTCTGTTGATTGTAATAGATAGAGGATCACAGATCAAATAAATGTAAACAAACAAATGTGGCAGACGAGAGTAAAACGCATCCAAAATACTCATAAAAGGATGGACTGATTAACTTGCCTGGAACAGGTCAATCCCCTACATATTGCGATATTGAAAAAAAGAAGACTAAACTTTGTCGACTCGTTTCAATCAAACCCATGAACGTTTGATGGCAATCGGAAGGGCTGAATATTGTCTAATTATTTAATGTGATACGATTTTGTCGTGGGCACCATCTAAATCGATCAAACATACAAACAGTTCTGTACACTGAAAATTTATTTTTCAAAATTAGCTTTCAACCCTTTTGTAAACATGGATTTTGTGCATAGAACAAATGTCTTGTATATTGTATGAAACATTCATATTGCTTTTTTCTGGTGAGAAACTAGCATTACACATTTATGTAGAATTTCAGGGTGGCCATACAATCTTAATTTAAAAATTCCCGCATTTTTCCCAAATTTTTCACGCACTTTTGCATAATTTTCCCGACTGGGAAGGTGAGATAATATATATGGGATTAATAGATATTTTTTAAGTTTATTGAAGTTTTTGTGAAGTTTTTTTTTCAATATTTGCCGCGGTCTTGCGTATTACATAATTCGCTTTGGTCTCTCATATTGCCATTGAGAACACTTAGCTTTATATAGTCATTGATCTTTCAAGTTTCTAGAAGCATAAACATCAAGGAAAAATAGTAAAGCGATCGAGGTTTTCGAGTACAACGACTTATCAGTTCTAGCCAAAATTTGTCCAAACGATGTTCTTTTCTCTGAAATCCAGCAAGCAACATCAGGCGGCATCGAGCACAACTGCCCAAATTCTTCTTTTACTTTGTGAGCAACTACAGCTCTCAGATATTCTTTATCTACGACCGTTTCCAGAAACAGATCCAGACACTTTTTAGCTATGTCCGTGAAGTGTGTTATAACA
Organism: Aedes japonicus; assembly: GCA_034211315.2. Lineage (NCBI taxonomy): Eukaryota > Metazoa > Arthropoda > Insecta > Diptera > Culicidae > Aedes > Aedes japonicus. The sequence continues at coordinate 12,704 of JASCZW010007609.1, forward strand.
ACAAGATTAATGCAGATGACGTAACGCGTTAGAGGGAATGGTCATGGAGATTTTTTAAGTAGATTCAAAACACCACAGTAAAAAGATCATAAGTCGTTGCGAAATGCCAAAACGTTTTTGTCGGAAATTTAAGCAAATTCGGTTGTTTTATTAATTGCCGGTTTTTTTTCTCTATAGCTGCTCTAATAAGTACCGTCAAATCGTCAAAAAGAAACGAAGTCATAGGAGATTTGGTCTGGCAAGCGACTTCACTATTGCTGTAGACGTGAAGATAAAATTCAGCATTGGTCACAGCATCTTATCGTGTACCGCATCAACCTTAACAGCGAACACTTTTGATCGGAACACCGAAGAAATTCGGATGACTTTTATTCAGCTTCCTTTCTTCCTGCGTCCTGACCTCGTCCACTTCTCAAATTGAGCAACATTTGTAGTGCTCTTCTAGCACCTTGCTACCTCGAACTCATACAAGTTCTAAGATGTTCTGTATACTTCTAGCAAGTTTCATGATATTCTGAAAAGTTTTCTGAACCTCTAGGAAGATCCGCAAACTTTTGAAAAGCTTCATGAGTTTCTGGATAGTTCTCTGAATTTATGGAAAGCTTCTACTTTTCTGGAAAGTTCCCTTAACATCTTGAGTAGTTCTATGAACTTCTTAAAAGCACCCAAACAAATCACTTCCGCGCAAGGGAGAATACAAAAAATAACAATCAAAGTGTAGAAATCTTATAAGTTTTCAGAACTTTTGGGAACCTCCCTGGATTTTTGAATAGTTGCCTGAACTTCTGTGAAGAATCTTTTACTTTTGAGTTTCTAGGGAGGTCACTGAATTTATACGGTATACGGTTTTCGAATTTTCGGGAAGCATTTTCGTTCATCAGTTTCTTCACCTCTTCCGGTGTTGGGGGACGCAAATAATGGGAGCCATATGGAGACTTATGGATAGATTTGCAAATTGATTGACAGGACGATAGGTGTTGGTGGGTTTAATAACAAAGTTGGTCTATTTTAGCTGGTTCTATTCAAGTTTGCTGATGCAAATCATGTTCCAAAAATAGACCACCACTGAAGATGCCCTAAGCGGTACGTTTTGAACAAGCTGAACAAAACCAGCAGAAAATGATCTAAATGGAAATCTGTTTGTCTTAGCCCTTCCTTGAAGGGATTCTGTACTACGTGCATGCCGCAACTAACGATGTTGAGGACTTTAAACCCATGACTTGCAGATCCCTGATTTCCCCAGTCAATTATTTGAACGCCTTCCAGTTGACAACCGGGCCATCCATTTAGCAATGAGCTATCTTCTTCAGGAATACTGGATTTGCAGAAAAACACTGTTTCATTACGTTAATGAGATCATTGGGCCGAGTAAACGACAAAAACGCTACTGAAATCATTTGAAAAAGGTGTGAGTATGGTTCCTTCGATAGTATAAAAAAATCCCGATGACTTTAAAAATTCACGACTTTTCCCCGCATATTTTCCGATAATTTTTGATTCCCGCATTTTTCCCGCATTTCCAGATTTTCCCGAGCCTGTGGCTACCCTGTAATTTACTAAATGAATTTCGTGAAGATCAGCCAATCGCTGTTACGCTTTTATCGTACTCTTGCATGATGGAGTTGCTGTTGGGATGGATGGAAATATTTTATTCATCCCAACAACAACATTAAAGTGCTGGCGAAAGTTATAACTTCATACACATTATTCAAGAATCTTCTCACTAGTCACGATGGTCTGAGATCAACCACGGATTCAGTTACTGCTCATTCCAAAAATACAGGATGAAATCCTATGTCGGAAACATTAAAACAAAGTGCTGGACAACTACTCGTGGTTGCGCTTTCATTTTAATTACATTTTGAGTCGATATAGTAGATCTGTAAGTCATTCATGCAACCACCATAGAGATTTTTACTTAGTAACAACATATTCGTAGCTTTTCGTATTTTACGTACAATGCACGAATGTTTTTTCTGTGTCAACAAATGCGTCATGCTTTTAACAATCGCGCGTGTGGCAGTATTTACGAAGGTATCTTCATAAAAAAAAAACAAATCTGTTTCGTTGCAGAAAACAACGAATATATTCGTTATCTGTACATTCGATTTCGTGATATGAACATCGGGGAATGACAATGGACGCTTTAGAAGGTACGAAAATCAATGATCGCGTATAACCCTTAAACGTATGTCTTATATTCACAGAAAAAACGTTGTATCAACACGAATGTTTCGTGTTATTTCCATAAAAGGCCAACAAATATTTTCAATGTAGTCAAATTTTCTGATTCATTTTTTTCTGTCAAGCAAGAACGATGCAAATCATGATCATAAATTCATTTTCAACCAATTTCCGTGTATCATTCATACAATTTTCCAAGCAAGTCATTGAACAATTACCGATCAACATACACAGACAATTATTTTGCTTTTTATAACTGTCGATTCAGAAAAAAAAAAACGAACAAACTTACTTAATAAACTTGCCATTAGGGTTCAAGATTTCTGAGAAAAACTCTAAACAAAACCAACACCAAACGAACACCATCAAAATTTGGAACACTGCCTTCATAGATCGATTAACATCGGAAGTGGTGATGCATTAAGCTTGAAAACCCTTCACATGGCAGTAAGATTTCAAAATGATGAAAAAGTGTGTTAATTTCAAAAGCTATGTTCGAGCCCAAGAGTTTTTTTTAACCAACGTCTCACCGCAGCCCATGCTGGAGATCAACAATCACCCCAACAAATGGGTCCACACAAAGGTTGCCAAGCATTTTGTCTCCGAAAGCCCACTTACGAACCGAGATTCTATTCGCTTCGATTTCAACAAACGCGAGGGCTTCCAATCCAATCCGAAAAACCCTTCATCAGTCCACTTGGAATTCACACTGAACATCACCGAATTCTGCTAATTAGTGATAATTACTACCCTCTCGATCTTGAAGTAAAAAAACAAAACCTTCGCCTTTCAAAAAGTGCCCCATCCAAGTGCACAAACTGTAACTTCTAGCCTCTATGTAATTAACAGCGTGGCGTCATTGCTGTCGACTTACTTTTTGCCTCTATTGTTGTTGTTGATGCTGCTGCAGATATGTTAATTTATTTTCAAGTTTTTAGAACGGTCCATCCGTGCAACGGCAATGCGCAGAGTTTTCACACTTTTCGGTCGTTGATGTCTCCGTTAACGTCGAAACAAAATTATACGACGTCATTTGGAGTCACGGGATTTATGTGTTGAGAAGCTGATTGATTCGATTGAAGTTTGACTCACTTTCAGGGGGCCAACGCGACTTTTTCCAATGCAAAATGATTCGATCTAAGCAGCCTTCCGTTTCCAAGAACATTTATGTCGAGTTGACATAACCAGGAACACGTTAAAGTCTAGCATTTTATTTGTAACTCTTTTTAGAACATCCTCCTGGACCAACGCATCTTGCGCACAAGTTTCGGTACAAGAATCGTAGATTCGCTATTTTTTCGAACCCACAATCAGAAACATGCCAAATTGCCAATTGGAAGACGACCAGCAGCAGCACAGTAGTGGAGCGCCACCCCGGCGGTGCATCAGCTATGTGGCGATGAAGGCCCTCGACGAAATGCGACTGAGCAATACGCTGTGCGACGCGATCATCACCCAGGACGAGTTCACCTTTCCGGTTCACCGGGCCATTCTGGGATCTTGCAGCGATTACTTCCGGACGCTGTTCACTACTTCGCTTCCGAGTAAAAAGGACCACATATCGATCGATGGAATCCGGGGGGTCATCATGGATAGGATCATCAAGTACTCCTACTTGAGGGAGTTGGACATCACCGAGAGTGATATGTTCGAGGTTTACGCAGCGGCGGATTTCCTGGGAATGGCCAGTTTGCAGGAACGATGTATTCAGTACATCAAGAGTGTGTTGGGCACGAACAACTGTGTGACCATTATGCTATATGGGCGACAAAGGCACTGTCCTACGCTGTACGAGTATGCGAGGAAGTATGTGCTGAAGAACTTCATAGAGGTCGCTAGGTGGTGTCCGGATTTGATGAAGGTTGGCCTGGACGATATCCATGCGCTGTTGAGCGATGAATTGTTGAACGTAAAGGATGAAGAACCGGTTTGGGAGTGCTGCGTACGCTGGGTAGATAGCGATCCGGTGAATAGGTCGAAGCACATTCCCCGGCTAATGACGGCGGTTCGGTTAGGTTTGCTGCGGACACAGTATTTTCTGGAAAAAGTCAAAGAGCATCCGTATGTCTTGGGGAACGAGGAAACAAAATCGATCATCATAGAAACCTTGACGTTTCTCTACGACCTAGACATGGTCAATACCAAACATAGTAAGGTAAGTGAAGCTATAATGCCGATAGATGTTGGATAACCTAACCAGCGTTTTCCTAGTAGATCAAAACTCCAGCGCTGGCATTGTCCAGACTGCCGTATGATATCATTTTCACCTTTGGAGGTTGGAGCGAAGGTTTACCGCAATCGGCCATCGAAACGTACGACACCCGAGCGGATCGTTGGATCAAAATAGACGCCGACAATCGGACGGAAGCTCGGGCTTACTATGGGGCTGCCGTTCTCGGGAATGTGGTATACTGTATCGGTGGCTACGATGGCGTGGAACACTTCAATACCTGTCGAAAGTTCGATGCCATAAGCAAGGTATGGACCGAGATCGCTCCGATGCACTGCCGTCGATGTTATGTCAGCGTAGTTGTGCTCGATGGGCTGATCTACGCCATGGGAGGATACGATGGACATAACCGCCAGAATACGGCCGAATGCTACAATCCTCGGACCAATCAGTGGACCATGATTGCACCGATGCACCAACTTCGTTCGGATGCAGATGCCTGCACACTGGATGGCATGATCTACATTATCGGGGGGTTCAACGGTCAAGAATGTATGAATTCGGCAGAAGTATACGACCCCAGAGAAAACACCTGGAACGTGCTCCCGAACATGCTAAACCGACGATCTGGAGTTTCGTGCATTGGACACAGAGGCACGGTCAATGTAATCGGAGGCTTCAATGGACTCATACGGATGAACACATGCGAGCGATTCGATCCAGTGACTCGACGGTGGCAGAACTTCAAGGAAATGTACCATCAACGGAGCAATTTCGGGGTGGAGGTCATCGACGACATGATCTTTGCCATCGGTGGTTACGATGGGGTTGGTGAACTTTAATTGAACATATCATTTCGAGTTATTAGATTGCGATCATTCCAGGTTAGTGCTATATCACACACGGAATGCTACGCCATGGATTCCAACGAGTGGTTGGAGGCTGCCGATCTGAACCAGATGCGTTCGGCGTTCAAGGCAGTTATCATCTCGGGACTGCCCAACGTGCGTGACTACATCCACAAGGATCGGGAAAATCTGATGGCCGAGCGTCGACAAAGGTTGTTCAATTCCGAACATGAAGGCGAAGATATGGAGATTGATTCTACCAGTACTATTAACGACATTGATTGAACGGTTTCTGAATTGTGGTCAAAATCTAACATGTGAACTAAATTTATTGCCTCCCTGACAAAATTAAACAGCAAATGTTTCGCTTTGCGAACGACGACTAATTGCAGGTGTGTCTCCGATCCGCATGAAACGTTTCAATGGCACTGTTTCTGTTATGTTTCCCACCTAAATAGCGATAATAACAATCACAGTGGCGCAGAGCGTCGGTGGCATCGCTGTTGTGTTATGCAATTCCGCGTTTGTTTTGATTCAGCTTTGTCTTGGTTTATTGTTTTCCGTTTCGAAACGCAACCGTCTATCGCAACAGCCATTATGCGGTGTCCACGTGGTGGAGCAATTGCCATCCCTTTTCTGCGGGAAGAAAACAATTTGAATTTATTTATTGGTAATACCAGCTGTTAGCTGTGCTACAAGCAACCTAGACGACCAATGACAACGGTGGTGCTTTGGGAAGAGCAGTAGTGCGATTTGAATTCATTTTTCAAACCACTCATTAATTCATACGCAAATGAGCCCAGCCTGGTGCGGGGAGGGCTGCGATTTCCGACGAGATTATGTTGGACGGTGAGTTCTCATCACTGATTTCTAACTGTAATCATCGAAAACAAAATACGAAACATGGCATAAACGGAGCGGGAACGAGGGAGTTAGTAAACAAGCAGTTCTAATGGTTCCCAGGTTTGATGAAACTACCGCTCGTGGGACGTGTAATGAATATTCATTGGGGCAGAGGAAAACACGGCCATCAGCTCGGGTGCACCGGGCATGTTGCTACATTGTGTGTAGGAAAGTATGGTTCTAGTCGTATCATAACTTGTTCCGATGATGATTATCTCCGGTGATCAACGGTCGATCTGATTGCCCAGCTTGTGTAGCGTGGCCCGGATGGGCGTTCGTCATGCTGCATTGCGAGTCCGATTATTACGGGATGTAAAAATACATGGTTAAATCGATTATGATCATAATTTATTTCTGATGTGTGCAGTAGCTTCTTGCTGCTTAGAATACATATGTGGAGTTTAGGTCTGGGTAATCATATAGGCATACTAGCCCAGGGGTGCTGCAGGAAGTTCTTGTTTCTCCGGCTAGGCTTTACTATTGTTGGTTAGGAGAGTTTATCATTTCATACAATATTAAATTTTGAACTTCTTCGCATTAGTAACACTAGCTCTCTTGATGACAAGATCCAATTGGTTTTAAAGAAGGTACAAAATATCTTCGTCAGTCAGTTCAAAAATGAATTTTTGTTTACAAAAAGATGCAAAGGGGCCAATTATGGAAGTCGAGTCGACAGTTCTATTTAGCTATTACAAAAGTCGAGATCGACTAACTTGCCGTCATTATTTCCCTTCTAGATGATAAGTATTACCGAGATATGAGATGCCCCAAGTACGGTCATAATTAGTTGTAGTAACTTGATTATGACTTAGCAAGTCATATTTATGTTATCTCAACTGAATGGCAACAAGTGTGCTATTAGGGGTCACATAGTTTCAATATCTTACTATGAAAACAATTTTTTTATTTAGTTCGTTTTGATTTGTAAGGCTTAAACACACTTTGCCGAGCCGATAATCAATCTTGATATTTATAATACATTGATTTTTGGTGTAAGTATGTGGGGTGCCAATTACTCGCGGATGGCTCGAGGTTACTAGGTTACATTATCATTTGGAAAGGACTAGGCAGGCGATATGAAAATAATGAAATATCATATTTTAACACTAAAAAGACAATTTTGCTCCCTTTTGGACACAGAAGAGTTAAACAGAAGAGGTAGGAAATTCACCAAGAGCTAACCTCATTAGGACCACCAATGCATTGCATTGCAATGTGTCTTGGGTCGAAATAACGAGAAGTAAATTTCGTTTTCTCGTTTGAATACTATTACTTTTGTAATCATAACATTGGCTCTCAAGCCCAATCGGTGGCCACACGGAGACTCAGAACAACAGTAAAAGATATGAGCTTTAGAAAATTCTTCTTAGAACTATATTTTTTCCAAAGCACTTCTAAACGCATCATTTAGGTACATTTGCAGTTCGGATTTGGAAATTCACCATCGAGTTAAGTGGAGTCCTAAATTCCTAGAAGTATAGAAAGAAACTACACAAAATTTAGGGCACATTCTTGAAAGTTCAAAAGGACACTTCCCAGAGCTTCAAGAAAATAAGTTCTAGAAGTACAGGAAGAGACTTCTTCAAAAAAAAAACTTCTCCGAAGATTAGTCAGGACCTTCTCAGAAGTAAAGTTCAAACAGGAATATCCCATTAAATTCAGGACCCAAAAGTTTAGGAGAGAACTCCCCCAAAAATCACGAAAAATCCACGAGCTTCTCTAGGAAGAAACTAACCTGGGAGGGCAAAACCTATAATTTCTTAAAAATCAGAAACAAAATTCCACAAACCTCAGGACGATACGTCCTAGAAGTTCAATAGAAAATCCGAAAAAGACTTGGGTCGAAATAACAAGATGTCAATTTTTGGAGGGCGACCTCGGCGTAGTGATTAGCATCAATACCTCTCACGCCAAAGTCACGAGTTTCTGAATCTCATCTCCGAGCCACATTGACGAAAATAGACTTCAAAAGGTACTTGAGTGACTACGACGGAATATGAACCCCCCAAAAGTTCAAAACAGGACTTCGCAGAAGTTCAGGAAGAAACTTCCAACAATTTTTAAGGAATTTTCCTAGATATTCTGCAGTGGACTTTACCAAAGTTTCAATACAATTTTCTTAGGAGTTTTGGATGGAGCTTATCAGAAGTTTCTAAAGAATAGGCTTACGAAAAAAACATCCACAAATTTTAAGAAGAAACATACCAGAGAGCACGACCTGTAAAGAAGGATTTTTTCAAAAATTTCAGGAAAGAACTCCTCTAATGTTCACGATAGGACATCCCAGAAGTTCCGAAGGAAACTTCCTAAACGATTAGTTAGAAGTAACCAAAAGTGCAGGAGAGCTTTTCTGAAGTTTAGAATCGAACATAGATACTTCTGAGAAAATAAGGAAGAAATTTTCCAGAAGTATAGCGAGGAAGTCCTACTAGTTCAAGAAGGATTTTTTTTCTGAAATTCAGGAAGTAACTTCCCCAACGTTCAGGGGAATACTTCCCTGAAGTTCAAAAGAGGACTTCTCAGAACTCATGAAGAAACTTCCAATGAGTTTAAGAAGATTTTCCAAGAAATTCTGGAGAACTTTCCTAAAGTTTTGGAGAAATTTTACTCGTAGTTCAGGAAGGGACGAATTAGAAGTTTAGATAGTTACTTTCGGGAAAGTAACTTATCAAATGACTCCGTTCAGAAGAAAATTTAACAAATGCTTGTGAATGGTAATGTTGGGTTGTTTGCTGTAAATTGTAACGTTCCAGAATTTCAGCAAAAAAAACTTTGCAGAGAATCAGGAGAGAGCTTCCTGAAATTCAACAGGTAATCAATGACAAACCGAAGAACCAGTCTATACAAAAATCATTCATCTGATAATAATGATGATGGTAAACACGATCTTCCCAACCGTTTGCATCCTACTATGAGGTGACCTTCTTGGCAGTCACACCTGGTTTTTCTTGAAAATTCACATCTAACAAACCAACCTTACCTTCCAGAAACATTTGGTAAGTTTTTTTTTCCTGAACTTAATTACTTCAAAAACTTTTGATAAGTCCCATTCTGAACGGCGGGGAAGATTAATCCAAAAGATTGGGGAAGTATGCTTCAATATTTCATGAAAATTATCTCAAATTTTCTTCAAAGTTTCTTCCAGAACTTCTGAAAAGTCCTCTTCTGAATTTCGACTACTAGGAACAGGAACTAAGAACAGGAAGAAACTTGCTAACAATAAGGGGATAACTATAGTTTGGAAAAGTTTCTTCCTGTTCTTCGGAGAAGTATCTACCTGAACTTCGAGAAAGCCTCATTCTGGAAATCTTGAATGTTCGATTCTGAAATTAAAAAAAAGCCCTCTAGCATTTCTGTGTAGTTCCAACAAAATTTTTGGGAAGTTTCCTTCGAAACTTCTGGGAAGTCTTCTCTTGAACTTCAGAGAAGTTTTTTCCTTGCTCAAACTACTAGAAAGTTGCAGCTCTATGATTCTGGAAAGTTTCTTTCTATTCTTTGGAGAGGTTGTTTTTCCTGAACTTCGAGAAAGTCTCTTCTGAAATTCCGAAATGTTCTCTCATGTACTTCGGGAAAAATATCTAGCACTTCTGGGAAGTTGCAACGAAACTTTTGGAAAATTTCTTCCGGAGTTTCTGGGAAGTCCATCCCCGAACTGCAGAGAAGTTCTCTTTTGAACTTCTAGGCCGTATCGTCTTGAGCTTTGTGGAAGTTTGTTCCTGAATTTTTGTAAAATTATAGTAAGGAAATTAATTCTTGAGCTACTGGAATGTAATCTTGAATTTCTGGGAAGAGTTCGAGAACCTCTGGAAACTTCAAAGAAGTCCTCTTTTGGAAACTTCTTCCTGGAGCGCTGATAAGTTCTCTTCAGAATTTCGGGGAAGTTCTCTCCTGAATATCTGGGAAGTATATTTCTGAAGTTCTGGAAAGTCTCCATTTAAATTTTAAAGGGTTTTGATCTTGAAATTCAGGGATGTTTGGTCCTTTTTTGGGATATTCTAGCTTGAACTAATAAAGAGTACTTTCAACACTTCTGAGAAGTTTCTGCCTGACTTTTGTTCATTTCTAAGAAGGTTTCTTTTCTTTTCAAAGAAGTTTATTCATGAACTTCCAAAAAGTATCTTTCTGAAGCTCTGGGAAGTCCTTTTTTAATTTTCTAGGGTGTGCCTTCTTCGGTGAGCTATTCAAACTGACGATTATTTGTTTTGTTTTTAATAGGATGAGACATTTTTTGCTTAATGCATATTGTTTTCCGGTCAATTTAATTATGGTTCAGTATATTTCTTGACATGCTAAATAAATTACCACAAAATCAATTACAAAAAACACGTATCAAAATAAACTCTTACTCGGCAAAATGTGACAGATCAATCACTAGTTTCCCAGCGGTCGATTAAGTCGACTTACTCGGCAGAATTTCTTCGATCTCAACATCTGTAATAGCAAAAAAGACCTGTCAAGCAAAGTGACGCTCGACTCGACTTCTATAATTGGTTCCTATGGCTGTATAAAACTGATGATTTTGATCCCAAGTAACTGTGCCAAAACTAACCAGCTTTAATTAGTTTTATTGAGATTTAATGAACACCACTAGAAATCAATTTGGTTCTATTATGTGACCACTAGGTTTCATATTTTAGTCATCTTTATGAGAACCTACACAGCTTGTTTACAACGATCTTAAAACCTTGTTTTCTCAAATTCTCTTTACTCCTATCAATGCTTTTATTTCGGCTTTATAATCTCATAAGATAATGATTTGAAATGCCGAGTTTAGAACTCATTATTATTATCTAAAAGGGTGTCCCACAACAAATTACATTACGACAAACTCGCTCTAGAAAATAACCCATTGAGTATTTTCTCTTGAAAATTTGAGTAGAAGTAGTTTAGAGTGGCCTGAGCATCGAACGGAATGAGAAATGCGGTAAGAATGGATGTTCTATTAGTGATCAGGATTACTAATAACGTGCCGTGAAAGCGGAATTCCAATGCTTCGGTCAGGAATGTGGCCAAAAAATTGAATCTGTTCAAGTCTTTCATTCAAAGAGGCAAGGACCAGGGGACTGCATACGTACAAAGTGCAGAAGGCTTCAAATTGTGACGAGCGCCAGAATACGGTGGGAAAGTCACGGGCCCGGAAACTGTACACCCAGATACTGACGAAGCCTCACTGACTCATGGATCATGGATGAAAAGACTTACGTCAAGGTTGACTTCCGGCAGCTTCCGGGGCTGCTGTTCTTCACCGCCCAGCACAAGATTGATGTTCCGGAGGAAGTGAGGAAGCCAAGAAAAACATGATGTGGCAAGCGATCTGCTCATGTGGCAAACAGAGTACGCCTTTCGGTATTACTGGAGCTGTAAACGGAGAGATCTACCTAAGTAGTGTTTACAGAAGCGTCTGCTTTCTCAGCCAAATATGACCCCTTGGGCCTGAAGGGGTTAAAATACTTTTTAAGACAAGGTTTACCATTTATGAACTCTTAAATAGTATTCGGCCAGAAATCTACAATAGATCTACAGTAGATCAAGGCTTTTTCATTGGTGACTATTAATTAATAATGGTCAGGATTACGAGGTATACCAAGTTGGAATCAAACTAATTACTAACTAGTTACAAGCTTGGTTTCGCTTGTTATTATTTTTTCATTAATCCCAACCTGATCACCCAACTAAACGACCGTTCATGCTGCTCTAATCCTTCGAATTTCACTTAAAGTTCACATAAGACCAATTATCGCCATTACAGATGGCATTCACTTGTTCCATTTTTGTCCCATCTCATATCGGGCAAATCTAACCAATTGCCTTGTTTACTTTCAAATGGAAACTTTTCTCCTCGGCTTCGGGTTGGTGGAAAACCAGTTGACAATTAGCAGCCACAGCTCGCGCATAATGAAATTATTGTAATTACATATGTTAATCCACTATCACTTTCTGCGCTGCTGCCGGTCCATCGTATCCATTTTCATAATGTCATTTTAGTCTTATTGAATTTTTACTGCTTGGCCGGTTGCATTTTTTTTTCTTCTTTTGCTAAATTTTGCATACGGCGGTAACCAGCTTATAGGCATGTCGCAATGCTAAACAAGGGTGCTCGATGGCGGACCGCCTACCCGTGCCACCTTCTGGCAACGATGCTTCATTTAGAGCATTATTGAGTAAAAACCGGAGTGTTGGCAGACGGGGTGGGAAAAAAAGTGGAAAATATAGATTGAATAAACAACTGACAGACAGAGGCAGTAGTGGTCGTCCATGTTGGAGGTGAACGTCTTTTGGGATCCCACACGACACGACCGACGACACGACACACCTTCAGTTGCGAGTAGTAATGCGCTTATGCGAGGGCAGCTAATATTGCATTTGCAGTATTGACTTGCTCTAGATGCATAAGCACGGCGGGCAGTCGGTAAACTAATTAGTGTTTGAAATAATTCTCGATATATCGGTGTCGGACGTTCATTTTTGTGGAATCAGTTACAGAATTCATCACTTTTTTTTAAATTGGGATTAAATAACACATCTTAGTTAAGGTCTTTAAAGAAGAGAGTGCGCATTTTGAATCGGTTTCCGAATAAAGTGAGAACCGCACGCACGCAAAACACTTATTTTCAAGACCGGCGACGCGGAATTGGCAACAATGGATCCATAAATCCAAAATATGTAACTTACTTACAAGCATTCAACTACCTCTTCAAAGATGAGGAAGAAAAACCCTCCCGAGAAAATGTGTCTCCTTTGCACGCGAGTTGCGACTATACCAACATGGTCTAGTTTAAAGATGGAATTGCGCAATATTTGTGCGGTTGTGTTGTTTACTTATACTGCTTCTGCAGCGGTTTTTTTTCTCCTGACATAATTACGACCATTCAGCAGTCATCGGGGTCGCGGGGTAAACACACACAGCAACTCTAAATAAGACGTCATCGTAGGTGCTGCTACCGGATAGGCTGGCTGCTGAAGCTGGTACCGGTTGATAGCGAGAGCATGGCATCAAGAGGGCAATAAAATCATTGAAGCTATCAGCTCTACTATAATACAACAACACCAAAGCTAAGAGCATATTCTTCTGCCGCTCGCGCGAGCTCGCGATATTATGTATGGGCGAGCAGTGTTTTGCATGATTACGAACTTTATTGCTTCCGTTGAGCGCGTGAAACGCTTCGAAGATTTTTTTTTTCAATTTGAGTTCACCCATCGACTAGGAAATGACCTACCTAGCTCAAGATGGTGTCTCGTTGTGCGGTCGTTAACAGTATGCCATCACAGGTCTGAATCTTCGAACGGTTCTTGAGCGATTTAACGATTGAAAGTTCATGGCAGTTTGGATCTCCCGAAGAACGGTAACAGATTTTACGATGGCGGTTTTCCTTTGATGACTGTCATCATTTGGCGATTTCCGAGAATTAGTTAGACAGCATAAAGTTGGCACAGTGTGCGGACAGGATGTTAGCGAGATGATTTTAAAATTGGAATAAATTTGTCATCATCATTATCATCATCATAATCGACTCGTATAAAGGGTATCACCTCTCGTTTACTTCATTGGGACAGTTTGCTTGCTGACAAAAGGTATAGTTTTCCAGTTACGAGCAGAGGCCTCTCACGATTTGAAATTCAACCTATTCAACGAGTTCAGTCTTCAAAAAGACAGCATATATAATATAATTAGAGTTAATGTAACTACTAACGACAAATGCTCCACAAAGCCAGTGATATCTCAAAAATACGGAAAGAGTTCTTTGCTAAATTTTATAATTGTTACTAACTGAACTTTGTGCGAGCCTTGCTACACTTGCAACTAAATGAATGAAAATTAAATAGAACTGGCGCTCTTATTATTATTTTTTAGGATGTCTTTTGCTCAAATATTTCCGTTTGCTGATGTGTGTAATTTCTGCAAAATAAAACGTAGATGCGTTATGACTAAGAAGGGGTTCGAACTTCTATCAGAACATGCTGCTTACCCGAGAAATACACATTTTAGTTGCCTGGAGAATTCTAATGTTTGATTGAAATTTCTGTTCCACTTGCACGAGAGCCCCTCTAGAGAGGGAAGGGGTCTCCATAGGAAAATCCTGTCTTCTAAAACCCCCACATTCCAAATTTAGTTCCATATGCTTGGTTAACTATGCAGAAATTTCTTTCTTTTGTATGGGAGCCCCCTCCTCCAGACAGGAAAGGCGTCTCAAACCGTCATGAAAACCTTCTCCAACCCCAAAAACTCCTGCATACAAATTTTCATAACAATAGGTGTAGTTCTCATGTTTGGTTGAAATGTGTGTGTTTTATCTGTATAAGAGCCTCCCTTCCAGAGAGAGGAGGGGTCTCAAACCACCGTAGAAACATTTATCTCCTTCAAAAACTTCCGCATGCTAAATTTGGTTCCATGTGCATGATAAGTTCTCGAGTAATAACGAAATTTCATTTTCATTTGTTTGCCCCCCCCCCCCCCTTACAGAATGTGAAGGGGTCTCAAACCACCATTTTTCACCTCCAGAATCCTCAAATGTTAAATTTGGCTCCGTTTGCTTGATTAGTTCTCGAGTTATGTAGAGTTTTGTGTTTCATCTGTGTATGAAAGCCCCTCCTTTCAGAGATGGGAGGGGTTTCTTACTATCATAAGAACCTTTCCCGGCTCCAAAAACCCTTCCATACAACAGATCGGTTGAGTAGTTTTCGAGTCTATAAGGTTCAGACAGACAGAAATACATGTTTATAATTATAGATAAATATAATTATAGATAAATTTGTGCATTTTGATATCGCGATTAGGTTTATTGCTGCTCCGGGTTAAATCACTGACAACTCGAAAAGCAAATACAGGGTGAGTGATAATTCCTGTCAGTGTTTTGTTTAAATGTGTAACTTTCGATAGGTGACACACAGACATGTTTGCTCATTTTCGTTTAGAGTGTATTCAAATGTCCACACGGCTTGATGGTTTATTTCCAATTAACTTTCGTTTGAGACTCGTGGTAATCACGTCCTATATTAAAGAAATTGAAACCACTCGGAATAAATGAAAGTATCATTTCGCGCATCATCAAACGCTACAAATAAATCGGTTCCAACAAAATACCTACCAGACCATTCCCTGAAAGTTTCAAGAAAATCCAACTTAAAATAAATTTTTGGCGAACACTTTTGTCTAGTGCATTTTTTTTCTTATACCCACCATTATTTGAAGTACTAATTGTATTCGTGCTGTTCCAAAAAGGACGTGGTGAAAATATTTCCCGAATAGCGGAGATCTACTCCTGTAAAGTCACAAATGCATTCTTTAGCATCACAAGGGATGGTTTGCTACACCAAATGAAGACTGAACATCAGCAACAATTTTCGATGAGATCTATCTGATGTTTGTAATCTGTTTATGTGGGGCTTGTTGTAATTGAAAATGACCTTGGAATGGATGTGAATAACCAGGCATTCTGAAATTGGTCACTGGAACCCAACAGAGCTATTAACTACCACCTCCCGGGCTAAAATTTGTTGTAGTACCAGACGTTTGACTGCAAACATTTTTCTTTCATTATTGAACTCCGGGCGGTGCGCGTTGGATTGAACACAAACACATACGAATTGTTATATGATATGGAAAACGGCACACCCTAATTGGTTTGTATCTTTCAAACAGTGTGAATATAAATCTTGAAAGATTGAGCAGCAAAACTGTATCGTTAACATCTGTCCAGTTTCATAACAATTCGTTGACTATCTACGGCCATGGCAAATCCTGCTTGAAAAAAAATTGTATTCTCATACTGCCAATCCGAATGCGTTCCACATAAGGATTGCTAAGAAGCTTAGTATCGTTAATATCCGCATGTCCCGTGTGATAAATACCTTTAAGTAGCGTCTCACTGTAAAACAGCAGGAAAAAACTGTGGTAAAAGTTGCCCGATCAATTCCAGCATGGCAAAGAATATCTTAACAAAATTCAAGCTCCGGCCAAAAATGTCGATCTGGGATATCACTAAAAAATCGAATATCACTATCACGGATATCCCTAAAAAATCCAGAAAACTACAAAACGTTCTTCACTACATGCCTACAAAATGCAGAATGCCCCAATCACACCAAACCGTATTGTCAGCATCTACCGGACAGACATATTTGTTGCCAAATCCAAATTTGAGGTTCCAGAGAATGTTCGGCAAAAGAAAATGTCGAAATTGGTCAAGTAATTCCTAATCTGGCAGACAGTTTGCGGATGCGGCAAAATGAGCGCTCCCTTTCAAAGTTCTGAAACTATAAATGGTGGAATATATAAGCAAAGATGTTTTCAAAACTCTTGTCATACCTGATGAGCCTTGTGGGTTCGGCTCTATTTTCGTCAGATCTTGCCTCATGCCACTATGCTAGGGACGTGTTGGAGTGGTACGAGGCCAATAATGCACTTTTTGTGCCAAAATCCTCCGAATTCACCGGCAATTCGTGAGAATCCCGAAGTTATAAAAAATAAGCTAGCATTGGAGAAAGTCTCGATTACTCTAGTAACCATTAAGCACTAAAACGTGGCACCATGAAGTTATTTATTCAGATATAATGCCGATATAATGCTGATAAAATGCTAATGTAATACAAAAGGGCGAAATAATGTGCTAATATAATGCAGAAGTGACAGCTCGTAAATAGCATTAGTAATGCTTTATTAATACATCTAAATATAACTGTCAGTTTTGATAGCCCGTTGTTGGCACTGTTATTCTGCATTTATCTGCTGTCTATTTCCGATTGATTTTTAGAACTATTTCTTTTTTTGCTCCTTATTATTGCTGGTCTTAGCAAAATTAAGGAGGAAAAATGCGTGTAACAATAAGCTATAAACAAACCGCTCAGTGTAAATTAATATTATTAGTATTGATTGGGTGTATTAGTATGAGTAAAGTATTTATTTGGTAAATTTAATATACAGCGAAAATTTCCTGTACTGCGTCTCGAATCAAGGAACCTTGTATCATCATGCATGATTGGACCGCTGCCAATGCTGCCTAGGATATGTTCAAACGCAATGAAATATGCAATTAACCTAATAAAAGTTGTTGTAAACAAATTCTAAGCATTATATGATAGGCTTATGTTAGCAGTAAATGCAGACATAGAGAATGTATGTTATGAACATGATTAATTCTTCTATGCACTGTAACAGCCTTGTATCCGCATATATTATATGGCCATAATGCTACATTTCGGTTAGAACTTGAATGCATTTGTGATAGATACATAGAACTTTAAAGCAACACTAATGCTGCTATTGTGCTATTGTCGGGCTTAAGCTTAATGCTTATGGTTCCATGGGTATAGTGACCAAACAGATCGGAAATGCTGGAGTCAAGTGAAAGGGGCGAACATTTGGAATGGGGAAATAAGCCAAGTGAAATAAACAATACATGTCATAGCTTATTAGTTGATATTAATTTTCTACAAGTTTCAAAAAAAAATGGATAAGAGGCGAATTTTGGTGAACATTATCGTGTGTGCCAATTCTCAGAAAAGGATATGGGCGCGTTCGGCAGATTCCATGTGTGAATAGTCTGCCATATCAACGTTTAAAAGGGCATGCTGCAAATGATCACTTGAAGATGCGATAAGGAATCATTGGAATTGAGCAAATGAGTGGAATTTCATCGGGAATGATCTCTCATATGCATCCGTCGAACCATTCTAAACGGCCGTTGTGAGAATATCACCATGTAAATCTCACATACGCATAGCATGTTACCAATTACTATTGATTTCTTTCCTTTATCATGTTTCCTTCCCTATCCCACGACCGCTAGCAATACCATTTGACACACCGTGAAGACAACCTAGACACTACATCGAATGAAGCAATAAGTAACCCTAACCAATTTTACTTTTAGCCAAATTTTCTAACACAAGGTAAGCAATCATACGACCACAACGAAAGATACTAAATATTAAATAACATATAACGGGGAAAGGGAGCGACCATCAGGGCACCCAAGTGAAACGATTTGGATTGGGAGCATGGGACTGCCTCCTCCCTATTGTTAAAATTTTGCGGAACAAGGGTGGGCTCGTCGACCCAATCGATTGGGTTTATTCAGTCAATCGAAGTCTCGATTCTAGTGCTGTGGGTGTGAACTTGATGTTGGAAGGGGATTCTCTCCCCAGTGTTAGCGGGTTTTGCGTAAGTGTCTCTGCTTACGTTTTTGGCTCTTCATACAGAAGCTTGATGATCACAAACAATAATAGAATCCTAATGAAATAGTTTTTCAGATTATTCCACTGCTCCAGCTTGTTACAATAGATGCTAGTATTACATTATCAACATCATCATAATCATCATCATCAAATTATTGTGTGTACCATTTTCTACGAATATACCCTTCTTTGTTAAATAATACCTTAATTTGTAAATTTGTTAAATAATACCTTAATTTGTAAAGGCTCAATCGCATCAGCAGATCTATGTTATCATTTTCATGTTAAGTTGATCCATGTGTTCATTTTTAATTTTGGAAATGGAAGAAAATGGTGACTTATGATTCTTCATTGATGGTTCATTCGGAAGATTGAACACGTTTGCTTGAACTATTTACATTAGTTTACTTATTATATATCGGGAGGGGGAGGCTAGGTAGTTTAAGCTGACTGAACTGGTGACTGGACAAAAGTACGTGGTGTAGCCAGACTTTTGTCGCGAGAGAACAGCACACAACGTGTGTTCAATGTTCGATGAAAAGGTTGAATATGCGGATTGTTCTACAAAGTTCCTCCCAAGTAACATTGTTGGTTTTATAGCATTCTAGAAGTCTAACTCACGGTCTTTAGAACCCTGATAAAACCAAAATTGCTACTTGGGCTGAGAACTTAAAAATTTGATCTGAAGCGGCCAGCAACAGGAGGAATTGTTTACTAAAGCACAAAGAAAGTTTCTCAATGTTTTAGCTCAACATTTCAAAGGGAAAGGGAAGAAGTTGAATTTTCTCGAATAGGGTTGTGGGATATAATGTTAGTCTAGCCTCGTTATTCGGCCTATGCACCAAATATGTCTTTAATTCCGCGATAATCGACAAACAGCAATTGAGAATGTTTTAATCACTTTTTTACGATGTAATTGAGCGAAACCTACGATTCTCAAAACTTACTACTAATTACCGTTAAAAATCCACGCACATTCAAATTGCTCTAACCTTTGATCCGTTGGATAAAATAATTAAAATTTTGCGTAGACATAGTTTAATGTGTATTGTTTACACTCTGTGAGTTGATATCATCAGGTGCGTAAAATTTTACAAAATGGCGACGAAAGAACAGTGACTGCACGGAAAAGTTTTGCACGAGTTCTTTGAGAATAAGGATCTGTCGCATCGTGCTATGGGAAAAAAAAAAATCGCGACTTCCTCGGTGTCTGGTGTCAAAAACCGGTCTGACTGTTGTTCGACTGTCGTTCGGGAACGAGAACGATCACAAACGGTTGGGGCCTTTAAACGGAAACCGAACGCCACAGTTAAAGATGTGGCTAAAAAGTTGCATGTGAGCAAGACTTTCGTGCAGAATACCAAAACTCGAGCTGGACTACGTACGTTTTAGGTTCGGAAGTCCCCAAACCGGAACGAGGAACAGAATACGGTCTCAAAAAGTCGGAAGCTATAACGAAACCATACTGCTGTGTAATGGATGACGACACATACGTGGAGGCGAACTTTAACTTTGTTCTAAAGAACCTCCGGACACAGAAGATGTCGAAGATCGCCAAGAAGTTCTTAATTTGGCAAGCGATTTGTGCTTGCGGAATGCGCAGTACACCTTTCGTTACCGCAAGCACCATGAATGGACAGGTGTATTTGGAAGAGTGTCTCTAATAGCGGCTTCTCCCTCTCCTGAAGACTCACGACGGTCCATGCCACTAGACGAAGGACGCGCTAGAGTGATATAAGGCGAATGATGTGGATTTCATGCTGAAACTCTCCGGAACTCCGCCAAATAGAAAATTATGAAGGAGCACTTCCCATAGCTCAGTCGATAAAGGCGCAGCTACAAAGCAACACCATGCTTTAGGTGGCTGGGTTGGTCTAGGAATTCGTTAAGGTAAATTTCTCCACTCACTGGGCATAGGGATATGATTAAACTTAATAACTGTGGAAGTGCATTTAGAAATGCTAAATAAGAAGATCGACCTTAATCGACCTAAAGTACCGAAGAATGCAGAAGAAATGAAGAAAGGAAGGGATAATATGCAAAAAACTGTCGATTCTAAGGTCGTGCAGAACCTTATTGATGGCGAAATAAATTAAATGAATGATGCCAAAACTAACTTAAATTGTTTTTTTTTTTATTATCTGAAAAATTGATGCAACGAAAAACGGTTGAAACTTTCGAAAAAAAGCTCTCAAAATGCTTAAAATATATATGTGAGTCATTTTAATCGAGGTGTGCCTCGATACGACGAATGTGACCCAATAAACTTCTTGGCGTCCCGGAACGACATTTCAAATCATTTTGATTTTCACGCCCTTCATGTTCCATCATGTTTGGCAACATTGCCACCCAAATTTTTTATTATTCCTAAATTGTTCGAAAAATTTTCTTCGAAAATCTAATTGTACGTGTACAACTGATACATTATTTTTGGATTTGCATCTATTTGCAAATTTTATTTATCAATTACAGCTCGTGAAAGTTGCGTTATTTTTAATAGTGAAGTTTCAATCAAATTCCTGATGTTTCCGATATTCCAAGAAATTTCGGCGGGTGGTTCTGAGTAGCTTATACTGAAACATTCCCATATTATTCACTGTTGCTAGCTGTGAAATTAGTGCTTGATATGTTTCTCGAATTTGAAATTGAGGGAAAATCGAGTAACCTTAAAGTTTTGCATCACAATAGATAATCAAAATTCAGAGGCGTATTCGTGAACATCAAAGGACGAGAATAGAATTCCAGAAGACTTATAAGCAAATTTTGCATAAAAAAAAGAATTAGAGATAGCGATGACTGTTAAGAGAAGGATTTTCCATGACAACCTTTATTTATTCATCAGCAAACTGGTAGCAACAAGCGATAACATTTCCTGCTATCCACTTTCCCGCTCCCATGCATAACTTTCCATATTAATTAATCAAATTTCTTTCCGCTGTCAACACAAAGTGCTACCGTTGCATGACACTACTGATCGCATATGAAAACACACACACGGACACAGGCGATCCACACGAGATGTCCCTCTAATTCAATTTAATCCGAGTGACACCTCTAAGTCCACGCACTTTTCACCAGTCATATTGGATTTACATCAAAACATCGAGGTCTTCGTTGTCGTCGTGTTCTTCGGTAGCTTATCTGCGTCCACTGCAATTCCGCTAAGCGAATCCTCCTTCTGTCCGACTGGATATTTTTTTTTCCTGTCATGCGATGGCATCTGAAACTGGTCCAAACTTCGTCCAGGATTGTAATAGATCCCCAGATCACCACTACCACTCATAAACTTTTCCTCGGTGGAAAGCGTTGTACATCATTTGGAAAGATGTAAGTGGGAATTAATGGCAATTAAACTGTCTTTATTAATCATTTCAAATTGTTTTCTATGTTTGGAGCCTGGTCGCGTGGTCCAAGTTGGCGCTTTTCTGCCTTCTCCCTTCGCTTCCTTGATGCCATATCTTGCCGCGTTCGGGCGTTCTGAGGCGTAAAACACGCCGATTTCACCCATATAATTGTGCACTTTCTTAGTGCAGCAATGGGACGGACTGCTATGCATATGCTAAGTCCGCAACCCGTGTGTCTATTTGTTTTCCGTTGCCGTTTTTTTTTTTCTGCTGCTGCTGCTGCTGCTGCTGCAACAGTGATCGCAGCGTTGGGTTTTATTTATTTTTTGTAATTATAGATTGAAACGAGGTTTGGAACGGTCCGACGCACCGGCGCGACGACCTGAGGTGACTGAGGGGCCTTACCGGATGCGCTGCACACGGGATCGTCCAGGTCTGTCGCTCGCGATGAGGTGATGCGTTTCGCGTGAGTGACTCAAACGCAACAACAACAACAACGGAGCAGAAAAACGAAAATAAAGAAATTATTTCCCTTACGATAGGACCGGTAGGACGAACGGTGCTGGTCGGCTGCAAATTACAGCAATAGATACAATAAGACCGAAGATTGTGCCGATATGCAGATTATGTTGTTTTTTAAATGCTATACGCACAAGACATTTAGTGAGAGTGACGTCCATGGATCACCCTTCGACGGCACTCGTGCGCGCGAGTAGTGAAACATGAAATGACTTGAACGGTGACCGGTATCGTCGTTTGTTGGACACAAGAGGGGTTATTTTATTCCACTACTTCTATTTCTCCGAGTACACCAAAGACCACGAATCGAACCCAGTGCTAGCCGTAAACTGCACTTTTAGCAACAACGCCGAAAGTGGTCCCCCTAAGGTAGGTAGGGAGCAGGCTCGTTAATGTAGGTCAAAGAAATTGAAAGCAACTTACCGGCCGCTGAAAAACGAAACGACTGAAACTGCAATTATTTTAATCGACCTGTTGGGCGGCATCGACCGGTGGGCGATTTTGCTTTCGTTTGAAATAGTTGCGCTTATTTAAATGTTAATTTTAACTACATGCAAATTGGGTCGTTCTTGAAGGAAATGTTATGGGCCTGTAACACGGTAAATGATAGGCGCTGAAAAGCGCTTTTTGAAGAACCTGGTTGTGATAATTGTCGGGCAGTTTTAAAACTTTCCCTCTATGGTGATCCGGTCGTTCAAGTATATTCGCATTTAGTTCATTCGAAAATTAGTTATACGCTTCGGCCGATTGCTGGACACAAACTCGCTTCGCACCACTCCTTAGCCTCTAATATTGATTCAGGATCATGGTGATACACCCAAGTCTTATCAATAGTGATGAATTGACACAGAAAATCATTTTAATCCTTTCGAAATTGCTCCAAATGTTGCTCAGAAAGTCGAATTCGAACGTGTTTTTGCTGCATTATTAGCAAATGCGGCACTAATTGTGCACACAGTTTTTTGGAACCCAAAACTTCAGCCAAAATATGCCTTGTTATTCCAAGTGAGTACCTACCCTAGCAAAGTAAAATAACAAACTTATATCAGATAGGTAACAAGTTTTGTTATTTCAGATATCATTTTGAACTCACATGTTATCGTATAATAAGTTTAGTTATCACATTGAAAAATTTTGTTATCATCAGTTATCAATTTTTAAAGACGATTTTTGACGAACGTTATTGAATTCTACCAGCCTACTGACGAATGCTGAATATTATTAGTAGGTGATGGATATGAAATTAAGCTTCTCACCAGAAGCACTGCTTCAGTTATTAGTGTATGAATTTGATATTATGTTGATAACATAATTTGAAATTATCTCAAGAAATTTGTTCACATCACAAAATTTGTCATCAAAATGAACTCGATGATAATAAAACGAGCTCATATTGTGATGTCCAACGAATATTAATTTGTTATCTGTTTTGTTATTTTGGCTGTTTATTCAGCCTAAATGATAACATGTTTAGTTATCAAACAGTGATAATATGATATTAGAACTTGTTAACAATTTGGTAAAAAACCTTTGCTCGGGTATGGTGTCAGCTATCACATCCACAGTCTATCGATGATCTGTCAAAACCATATGCTGTATTTTCGCTAGTTCTGGTATTCTGGTCGTTAATACGCCACGTAACTAGCGTGTGACCGTCTTTCAACGCATGGCCAGTAGCCTCCAAAACCATGAATCTGAACGGTTCGAATGTTTCCTGATACTATTCATATCTTAGCATGTGATCTGTGTCTGTCCTCGCTCTGTCTCGTCTCGTCTGTCCTGGTCTGTCTGTCTGTCTGTCTGTCTGTCTGTCTGTCTGTCTGTCTTGTCTGTCTGTCTGTCTGTCTGTCTGTCTGTCTGTCTGTCTGTCTGTCTGTCTGTCTGTCTGTCTGTCTGTCTGTCTGTCTGTCTGTCTGTCTGTCTGTCTGTCTGTCTGTCTGTCTGTCTGTCTGTCTGTCTGTCTGTCTGTCTGTCTGTCTGTCTGTCTGTCAACAGGCGTGAAATTTTGTATGGAGTTGTGGTCGGGGAGGGTTCCTACGATAGTTAGAGACCTCTTCCATCACTGAAATGGGAGGCTCCCACGCAAATGGAACACAAATTTCTGCATAACTCGAGAAATTGTTAAGCAAATGGAAGCAAATGTGACTGGTGAAGGTTTTTGAAGGCAAAAAATGTTTCTATGGTAGCTTGAAACCCCACGTCTCTACGGGAGGGGGGGGTGGGGCTCCCATACGAATGTAACACAAATTTCTGCATAACTTGAGAACTAATCAAGCAAAACAAATCAAATTTTGCACGTGGAAGTTTTTAGAGACAAAAAATGTTTCTTAAACTACAGAACCGATCGACGTGGAATTTTGTGGATGGTTTGAGACCCCTCCCTTCTTTGAAAAGGGGGGCTCCCATACAAATGAAACACATATTTCTACATAACTCAAGAACTAATACCAAATTTAGCCAGGATACCAAATTTAGCATGTGAGAGTTTTTTGAAGCAGGAAATGTGTTCATGGTTATTTGAGATCCCCCGTCCTGAAAGGGGGGGGGGGGGAGCTCCCATACAAATGAAACACACATTTCTGTATAACTCGAGAACTAATCAAGCAAATTGAACCAAGTTTGGCAAGTAGAGGTTTTTGAAGATAAATACTGTTTCAATGCTGATTTGATACCCCTCCCCTCTTCTAAAGGGGGAGGGGAGCTCCCATACAAATGAAACTCAAATTTATGCATAACTCGAGAACTAATCAAGATAATGGAACCAAATTTGGAATATGGAGGTTTTTGAAGGAGAGAAATGTTTTTATGATGATTTGAGACCCGTCCGCCCTCTGAAATTGAAGGGGGGATCTCTCATACAAATGAAGCACAAATTTAAGCAAAAGTCGAGAACTAATCCAGCAAATGAGACCAAATTTGGCATATGGAGGTTTTTGAAGGAGAGAAATGTTTCTATAGTGATTTGAGACTCTTACGCCTTCTGGTGGAAAGTGTGCACTGAAAGTTAATTTTAGTTTATATTACAAAATCGTAAGTAATACTCACTAATCCATTCGTTGTTTTCAGCAACGAAACTGACTTGTTCTTTTTATGAAGATACATTCGTAATTAATTGCACGCGCAACTGTCAAAAGCACGAAGCTTTTGTTGACACAGAAAGAACATTCGTTCATTGTACGGAAACATTGCAAAGAGCTACGAATATTTTGTCACAAATTAAAAAGAAACGTCTCTCTGGTGGTTGCATGAAGGACTGACAGATCTACTTTATCGACTCAAAATGTAATTGACAAAAAAGCGCAAGCACGTGGAATTTTCCAGCGTTTTTTTTATTGTTTCAGACATAGGGTTCGAACCTGCATATTTGGAAAGTGCCGATTCTAAATCCGTGGTTGATCTCACTAGGCCACGCTGACTCGTGAGAACAATCTTGATTAATGAGCATGCAGTTGTAGCTCACGACAGAGCTTTGATTTTTATTTTGGGATAGATAAATTATTTCCGCCCATACCAGCAGAAACGTACATGAGTGCGGTATAAAAGAGAAGCAGCAATTGGCTGGTCATCACGAAGTTCATTTCGTGCATTTTACAAAAAGGTGTAATGCTAGCATTTCACCAGATAAAAAGCATTATGAATGTTTCATACAATATACGAGACATTTGTTCTATGTACAAAATCCATGTTTACGAAACGCGTGGAAGCTACTCTACGAAAATAAATTTTCAGTGTGGGGGGCACTCAAACAAATGAAACACAAATTTCTGCATGACGCGAGAACTCATAAAGCAAATGGAATCAAATTTGGCATGTGGATTTGTTTGAATGAGTGACATATTCCTATGATGGTTTGAGATTCCTCTGCATTCCGAAAGGGGGGGAGGTCCCATACAAATGAAATGCAAATTTCTGCATAACTCGAGCACTATTCAAGTAAATGAAACCACATTCGGCATGTGGGGGTTATTGGACGCAGGATTTTTATATATATATTAAAATGATTTTTGTTTGACCGATCGGAGTGAAAATATGTATGCAGGGATTTTTGCGGCTGGGGAAGGTTCATATGATTGAGACCACTTCCCTCTTCTGGAAGGGGGGAGGGCTCCTATACAAATGAAACATACATTTCTGCATAACTTGAGAACTAATCAAGCAAATGGAACCAAAATTGGAATGCGGGGTTTATTGAATGCAAAAAATGTTTCTATGGTGATACCAACACAAATTTCAACCAAACCAGAGAACTATCTAGGTAACTAATCCACAAACTGTGTATTGTCTGGCTAAGAAGAATGTTCTGATAGAATTTTGAACCCATTCTTAGTCAAAAAAAAATCATTAAAAAAAAAGCGTCAGTTCTATGTAATGTTCATTCATTTAGTTGCAGGCGTAGCAACGCTCGCACGCTTCAGTACGTTCTTATGAAAGCTAAAACATTAAAAAGGCGTAGAAATTTTGGTTTTTCTACTGCTCCATAGATGTCGCTTTCAATTTTTTTTGACTAACCTAGTATACACCCTGTCCAATATATTCTCATACACTTTTCCCTTGCATTGGTGTCGTGCAACTACTGCAACTAACAACATGCTTCACGTATGTGTTTGTGTAGTTTTGCACTATGTTTATGTGTTGGTGCGGGTGTGCGATAGTACGTACATTAACTTTCTCACTTCAAATCGAAATTGCATATAAACTACTGATTGTATCTGAAATCTAATACAACCAGAAGAAAGAACAGAAGCTCCTCTTTCTTATGGTCATATGATTGCAGATTGCAATTCAATGCAATTGCAGATTCAATCGATAGTTTTAATGCGATTGCGATTTGAAGTGAGAAAGTTGATGTACGTACTATCGAGGTATACCAGTATAAGGTAAGTACTTCAATGTTTTACTTAATCCTACCCACTTTTGCTCCCACACAAATCTCTGTATAAATTGTTTGAAAATATGTTTTTCCCTATCCGGGTCCTCAGAAACGGGTAACAAATGGTTCGAATTGTCTTCTTCTTTTTATTTCATTCAGTTTCATTCCATGATGAATACTGAAATAGCCACGCCGCTCAGCTGCAAAATTATTTTACTTTGTTGCCTGTGTCTGATTTTACTGTACTGAATATTCGTGCCTCTATGCATTGAGGGCTATGCTATTTCACGCGAGATGAACCGAGATGATTTAGTATTCGACACGAGTTCTCACCTGGTGGTTCGGACAGGGCTTTGTCCACCCGCCACAGTTCGCCTGGTTATGGTATGGGAGACAGAGTCATGCAAGAGCCGTTGATCGGACAGATACCGGTTTCCATGTCTGCCCAATACAATGATAAAATTCGGGCCGCTGAAAACTGGCGATTCGTCCCTTATGAAATCATCTCGGTTCGTCTAGCTTGCTATATACTAGCGTTGAATGGTATGGCCCAGAAAGATGAAGATCACGAAAATGAAGTATGGAAAAAAAAATCATAAGAAGGGCCCCTCCATAGCAAAATTATAGAACTATTTTATTAACATTTTAACCAACCATATGTGTTATGACACGTATAAATTACCTTGCGGTTATATTCCTGATATAACTCACCACTATTTTATTCCAAGTTCAACCATATTCACCAACAATGTAATTAAAATTATAAAAAAATCAATAACAGCAAAACTGCTGCACAAACATTTAGTTATTCCTGAATTTTTTAAATAATTTGATTAAAAGACACACCAATATATTTTTTATAGATAGAATATCTAAAGAAAAGGGGCCTCCCTTTGCTCAGTCGGTAAAGGCGCAGTTACAAAGGAACACCATGCTGAAGTTGACTGGGTTCGATTCCCCGTCTGGTCTAGGAATTTTTCGTTGAGGACTCCATTGGCATAGGATATGACTGTGCTTGTCACACAACCATACTAATGCAAACATGGTACCTGGCATTGAAAGTTCTCATTTGATAGTAGTGGAAGTTCAATCAGAAACACTAAGTGAAGAGCAACACTAAGCAATAAGCTTAAAGTGAAAGCAATAATGCTAGAAAAGAAGAAGATTTATAGCATTATTTCTATAAGCAATCGCGATTAGAATTTTTCTTAAAATGTATAAAAAGGGAACCATTCCATGGAACGAAGGGTGAACTAATTCTCGATTATTATTTTTCTACTTAGCCTTAGGCTAGTTAGCCTTTCTTTTAGATTTTTTTAAACTATGTTCAAACAGATAACATCAGAAAAAAAGAGCCAAATTGATATACTTTTTAACAAGAAAACCCACAAACCTCTTTACAACCTCAAAATAATCTCCCCCAACCTGCTAAGTGATTGTGATTGACATTACTCGTTTTACACTACCTACTTGTAAACAAACAGTGGATAAGGTAAGCACACTGTATAGTGGTTTTATTGTTTTCGGCAGAGAAAAAAAAACCCTATCTCGATGTTTCATATCTGTGGTTCGCTTACCCATGTGAGAGAACTTGAATCGTATTCGCACCATTGTTTAATCTGAAGCAGTTATATTTTACTGCTGAACTGTTTTGCCCGATAACCCCTCTTACCAACCGAACAACGACGAAACGCCACCGAGCTGCACTTTACCAAACGTGAAGTCGGTAGCCACATTACCTGGGTTATTGCATTGCAACACTTACATAAATTTAAGGCAAAATTGAAACCTAGAAACGAGGTCTGAGCTCCTACCGCTACTCACTAGTCAACTACGGCAGCGTTGATCCGCGATCCAATCTGATCTGCTCGGCCATGTGTTTGTGGATCGTACTCACCTGGAATGAACAAAAGGAAAGCAAAAGTGCACCATTAGCATTACGGCAAACGAAAATTTACACAGACCATTACTTATATGCTTTAAATAACGGATAATCTGACGTATATGACGACAAACAGAGGCACGTCTCACCAGTCATTTCCACGCATGGACCAGAAACGCAGCAAGATTGTCAACTTTCCCAGCCACTAGGGTAACAGCGAACTTTCGCTTCCGCACAGAAACACAACAAGTAATCAATTTCCATGCGGAGCGCACCCACGACAGAAAAAAAAAGACGCTACATCTTCAACATACTCGTCATCATCCGCCCAGAAAGCAGAGGTAGGTGATGGTGCCTTAAGTAAGATGTTTATTCAAATATTTTGATTGCGGAACTTTTCGGCAGTTGTCGGATGTTGTAAGGCGGGTACAAGCAAAATTGAACTGATGTCTGAACTGAAACACATGTAGTAAATGGGATTATGACAGGCATTTTACATCCCGTTGCATGTCACAACAGCGACGACACCAACCGCAAACTCAATTACGGATAACAATTTTTGATTCGGAACTGTCCCACACTGCACAACCCCAAAAACGAAAAACAAAAAAAAACGATTGCATCTTAATTTCAGCAAAGTGAAACAACGTTAATGGCTGTCACTTTCCGAGATGCTGTGGGACAATATTTGTCTTCCCAGGCGAAAAAAGGAAAAGGTGCAAACACAGCTGCGAAGCGGACGTGGTCAGTGTCCGTATATCTGAGTCATATCTGTCAGTCAGAGCAGATATAAAATTTTGCATTTCCGCCCGTCATCGATCGGTGGCAATTCGATGTTTATTGAGGTTCTTCCTGCGTTGTGTTGTTGGTTTCATGTTGCGAAGTAAACAAAACAGGAAATATTCCGAGTCGGACATTCGCGATTGACTTTTTAAGCGGATTCGTGATAGTGATTGTAAACAAACATGTCCATCGCTTCTTTCAATCTTGACAACTAAAATTACACTCAGAAATGGGGAATGTTTTCTGGAGTAGTTAGTGCTTAGGCTTAAAATCGATAATATTTAGAAAAACACAATTCCAGCAGCAGTCCGAAAATATTAACCAGATGGCGAAGTCTGAGGCAATATAAAAGCAAAACAAGTTAATCAACCAAAGGTGTGGCCAGTCTCTTCTTATACAATTCAATTTTCAGTAACATCCTAGAATTATATATACGAGTATTCCGGGAACTTGGCCGGAATATGACAATTATAGAGTGCCTAGTTTTATCACGTATGAATTTGTGATTGAATTCTCATGTGGACCTGCACAAAGATTGCTCGAAAACATATTAATTTATCTTCCCAGTTGAATCGCTTGGTCCCTCGACAATCGCAGCTAATGTTAAGTATATAATGCAACACACAACCGACACAAATGGTTGCAGCAAGTTAATTGTGACATAAAAAAGGCAAATTGAAGTTACTTCAACCGACCTATAACAAGTGTGCTATAAGGGGTGGTAGTGATAGAGATCCATAATGCTGTCGCCCAAGGTTTGAATCTCGATAATGCCCTTCGATTGTATTTTGTCGTATGAATCATCAATTAACTCCAATTTCATACTCTTCAAGTACAATGCACAACTTCACGCACACATTGAATTTTGATGTGTTGCATTTTGGCCCCCAGCAAATGTTGCATTTTCTCTTCAATTCACGATCCGTAGCAAAAAGTCTGGAAGCAGAGAGCGAGTAATGGCTCTACAATCATAAGCCGTATTGGGCTAGGACTAAAGTTAATGCTTAAGTCTCAATGGAGCATCACTTAACCTTCTTAAACTCGATGCTCCCAACGACCATATAAATAAATGTTTGTCCTGTACACCAAATAGGGCATTATGTTTAACTATTCTCTCCGACTATTTATTTCCCTTTTCCTGTGATTTCTACTGAAGGCTACGTGCGTTCCCCGTGTCTTCTTAAGGTAGATACTAAATCTTCCCTATCTCCAACGGTTGCATGGACGTGGTCAGATTAGCAATCGAGGAATGTATTTGTGGAGATTATTGCGTTAAGAAACGTATCAGTAACTGATTCTATTTCATGGTGACATGCAATATCTCCGAAGAATTATTCCTCATCGTAGCTCCATCCACGAAGTGTGCAAACATCAATGCTAATGCTAATGCTAATGCTAATACTAATGCTCATGCTAAGTCACGATCCGTTGCGAAAAATGAAACAAAATCATGCAAATTTGCAATACAATCTTTCTTTTTTATGTTGGGTGTAATCAATCTCGCTGATTCATCATTAATTCAAGAATAACAAGAGCTAAGTAAGTTCACCCACCTGATATTATCGCAGCTTTCCAATCAACATTAGGTTAGAAAATTCGTTGGATTTGCCGAACTCGTTTACTTAAATAAATCCATAAAATAAAGGTTACAAGCTGAGCACCTCCTACAAGTTGCTGTCCTAAATTCTATGCCATCGCCGTCTGTCACCAATTGCAAAGGAGTTCGTGGGGCAGTACCAAGTGGTATTCATGAGAGCCTGCGTTACAACAGTTCAGATTTATGCGATTCAGCAATGACTACAGAATAACGTGCCAACACATCATCATTTCATCGATTTTAACTCAGCTTACGATACAATCGATCCAAACCAGCTATGGTAGATTATGCACGAATATGGATTTAAAAAAACTGTCGCGGTTGGTAACGATGGATCGAATGATGTGTGTCCTCCGAGTCTCAGAGACACTTTTGAGTCCCTTCGAATCACGGAGAGGGTTACGGCAAGGTGAGGGATTGTCGTGTTTGCTAATTAACAATGCATTGGAGGGTGTTCTTCGAAGAGCTGGGATAGACACAAGTGGCAGGAAGTCTGTCCAACTTTTTGGCTTCACCGATGACATTGAGATCGTAGCAAGTAACTTTGAGACGGTGGTGGAAACGTACATCAGACTTAAGGCTGAAGATGCTAGGATTGGGCTTGTGATTAATGCGTTGAAAACAAAAGTCATGAAGGGAAGAGGCTCACGAAAACACAATGTTAGCTTCCTACCACGACTTCAGATCGGCGGTGATGAATTCGAGGTGTAGACAAATCCGTGTATCTGGGCCCATTGGTGACCGCCGATAACGACACCAGCAGAAAGCTGAAAATCGTCTTTAGTTTGAACTCTGAGGTCACGAAACAAGGACATTGCTCGTGGAGGACCAACGCACCTTTGTGCTTTTTAACGGAAGGTGTTGCGTACGATCTACGGTAGAGTGCAGATGGAAGACGAAACATGGAGAAGGCAAATAAACCACGAATCGCATCAGTTACTGGGACGAATTCCTATCGTTCACACCGCTTAAGTCGGTCGACTACGACTGGGAAGACGTAAGTATCGAGAACGACAACCCAGTTAAAATGATTCTCGATAACGATCTGACTGGTACAAGAAGTAAAGGCACACAACGAGCAAGGTGTATCACTAAAGTAGAAGGTGACCTGCGAGCGCTTTCTACAAATTGCGAGGTTGACGAAGTGCAGCCATGGACCGAATGGAATGGAAACAATTTCTGGGTACAGCAGAGACCACTTCGACCTTGACCAGATTGGTATGGTAAGCATGAATAAAATGAAATTTCGGATGTCACTTGCTTGAAATTCCGAACAATTTTCCTTTTTTCTACATTTGCCGAACAAGAAACATTCACAACCTGAATTAGATCTGCTTATACTCCTCAACTGATTTGTTTTCTGGAAATATTTAAGAATTCTAAATAGGCTGTCATCTGAATCCTGTGTTTAGTATTCATTTTAAATATACGTCACTTTAACAAAAAAGTTCTTTAAAAACACTTATACGAGTGTGTTAGTAGAGCGATTGAAATTGGAGGAAAATTTAAATTCACACGGAAGACACTGTTAGCCTCCTACTTTTTCAAAAATAAAAAAATTAAAAATGGAACCACTTTTCCAAATTATGTGTTTACTAGTGACAGTTTGAAAAAGTGGTTCATTTTTTTTCAATTTTATAAAAAGTGATCAAGTAAAGTGCTAATTTATATTTTCGTAGTATTCCAATATTTTTTTTTAGTATGGCATAAGCAGTATTCTTAATTGACCGAAACCAGGTAGAATTGCACAGAGAAACAACACAATGTCCCTTGGGAGTAGTGACTGATTCTCATTCAACAAAATCTGGGCTCCAATTACAGGATCAATAACACCGCCATGCACGTTTTTAAATCCGTATTTTTGCATTATTTTGCAATTATAAGATTTTACAGAGAAGGATAAAAGAGATATTTAAATATAAGAACCGATTTAAATCAACAGTAGGAATGCTGTTGCGACCACTCCAGTGTTGGACCGGTTCAAGCCAAAGAGTCGAACAGAAAGTGCTGTAATTTTTTTTCATTGAAGAAAAAATGGATTGGAAGTGATGCTTGAGTGCTGGTTATGCCTCATTTAAACGAACAGTTAGGCTACTTTTTTTTGTTTCTTTTTTACGTGACCTTCAGACTGAGGCTAGTTCGTCACGCCAGGGAGACGCTTGGACCCTACATATAGAACCCATCAACACATGAGCCGAGAGCATCGGCTTTACTTCCCTTCAGAAGGAAGACGTTATCAAATATTTTTCGACTCAGATAATTCCTATGGTGCCAACTGCAATTAATACCAGATCGACTAGGCAACTGACATTGAGAGGAAACTAGACTTATCGCAACACTACCGGCACCATCTAGTAGATATGCTGTAAGGACCACTCACAAAGTGTCTTCTTCTTTTAGCATTTCAAGCTTATTGCTTTCACAATTCGCTTATTGCTTGCTCTCAAGTTAGTGTTCTAAACGCACTGCCACAGTTATTAATGGAGAGCCTTCGATGCCAGATACCATTTTTGCATTAGTATGATTGTGTGGCAAGTACAATCAAACCCTATGCCCAGGGAGTCGAGAAATTTTCCTTAACGAAAAATTCCCTAGACTAGACCCAGAATCGAACCCAGCCACCTCCAATATTGCTTTGTAGCTTTGCCTTTATCGACTGAGCTAAGGGAAGTTTCCACTTCCAGGTTCACACAGTGTGGTGGTGGTTTTTTTTATGGGAACACAAGATAAATTTTAAGTAACGCTTGAGAACCGATTTGTCCCCAAATGAACCAACAGTAAGGATGCTGCTAGGGCCACCCAAAAAGTGTGATGTGTGTTTTTTAATGTAACTTTTTACTTCACAATTCAACTAAAATTTAAAAGCCGATTTGGTCCTATTTAAACTCATTACAAAATTCATTCGGATACCCGGAAGATTCTAAACCGGATTCGCTAAAAATGACGACAATATTGCGATGAGAATTCTGTGGGAGGGGGGGGGGGAGGATGCTATTTTGTCCATCCATAGAGCAATGAGCTATCTCCTTCAGCAATTCTGGATTTGTAGAAAAACAGTGTTTCATTCCGTTATACGCTACTCAAAGCATTTGAAGCAGGTGTGACCGGTGGTTCCCTCTATATTGAAATTCCAGACTTTTATTTTGACGATTTTGAATTCCTGCATTTTTCCCACAATTTCTCGATTTTCCTGAGTCTGTGGCCACCCTGTAATTGAAGAACCAGTCTATTAAAGAAACACAGCACAGTAATTAGAAGATGCTAATTAGAGTAACATATTTTGATCGATTAAACCATTAAGAGCTTTTCCAGCCAAAATGACCTATCGACCAGCTTCGAGTGTCTTCGATTTAATTGAAAATTTGTACACACGTTCTACCCACGAAAGTAAGTTTTTTCCACTGATGCAACCAATTTTTGGAATCAAGAATCAGTTCTAAAACGAGCGTAAGCATTTTGAATAGCACTTCATTTAATAATTTGTAGCTCGAAAACCTTTGGTTGTACAAAAAAAACTGTCTAAAAACAAGTTGTGACCCTATGTGTGAAGGTTGTGAAAAAAAAATACACTGAAAACAAAAAAATTGGAAAAATAAATCGAAAATTAACATGAAAATTTAAATAACTCCAAAAACGACTTTTGAGCTTTTTAATTTTTTGACTGGAGGAGCTTGAAGTTATTACTAAAATTTTAGCGAAAACTCCAGGATGGAGAAATGTCTGGAAAAAAAGTTTTTAGAACATCAACTTTCGGCGTATTTCTCAAAATTTATAAACGAATAAACGTATTTTGATGATACAATCTGATTTTTGAAGTATTTAAAAAAAACCAGCTCCTGATGATGATTTTCGTAAGATGATGATCTTCGTTCTCGAGATATTTCCGATTTAAGGTCGACCTCTTCATAAATTATTCTCGTTTCTTTAGTAACCACGAAACGTTTTTCGAAATGTTTGTTAAGTTTCCTACAACTCTCTCTTTGACCGAAAGACGACTGATTGTACGGTTCAAAAGATATGAGGTGAAATGGTTCAAGCAGTATTTTTGAAATTTTCGTTTAACATTTGCCTATTTTGCTTCTTATTGTATACTTTATACATTGTGTGTAAAAACTAGAAGCTCTAAGGTCAGTTTTGGAGTAAACTTCAGGGTGAAAAATCTGAAGTGAAAAAAGTGTCTCTAAGGTCAACTTTTAAAGCATTTTTAAAATCTCAACTATTTGCTAAAATAATGTTGCAGTATATTTCCACCAGAAAATACGGCCTTTTCAGAAATTATTCGCGGTTCTCCAGCATCACAAAAATACCTTTTTCGAAATATGCGTTTAGTTTTCCACAAGTCACTCTTACTGGTTTTTTTGTACAACCAAAGATTTTTGAGCTACAAATTATTAATTGAAGTGCTATTAAAAATGCTTACGCCCTTTTTTAAAAGCTGACTCTTGAGTCACAAAATCCATATTCGAGCGGAAAATGCTCAGTCTCTTAAGCCAAACGCGTATGCAAAGTTCCATTCAAATGATAAAATATCGAAATAGTTTTCCACATTTCTAGGTCATTTCGCCTGGAAACGCTCTTAAACCACCTTCAAACCATGTCCGATTTAGCCCTAATTTGGCATAAAGCCATATTCTGGTTACTTGAAACGTTTTCGCATTTAGATTCTCGAATTTTCATGGTTAAAATCATCAAAAGTTTGATTAAAGGTACCGATTGATATAAAGTTTTGCATATTTTGAGGTAATGACGATTGTAATTTCCTTTCGCACCCTATAATACATATTACAAACAGGGATGCCATATTCACGGACATGTCTGTAAATTTGCAGACTTTTCATTTTTATTGCAGACTTTTTAACGATGCAGACATTTAGTAGACATTTTATTTATGTTGCAGACTTTTACAGACATATGAAATATTTTTAAAATTTCAAATAAGGGGGCGACCCCGGCGTATTGGTTAACATCCATACCTCTCAAGCCAAAGTTACGAGTTCGAATCTCACCCCCGGAGAAGTTACGAAAATGCCCAAAAGTGGTGTTTGAGTGACTACGACGGGAGATGAACCAGCCCGAGGCTGAAAATCTCGATAATCAAGAAAAAAAAAAAAAATCAAATAAAGGATTTAAAACGTACGAGGATCTGAACAGTATAGTCACTGTTGTAATATTTTGAAATATCGTAGGTATCATTTAAAGTACAAATCCTTGAAGTAACGAAAGCGGTGGGCCACTTGGAGGCACAATGGGCCTGGAGATAAGTATCGTATAGGCCCTTTCCGAGGGTAACATGGAGTCCCTACTTATGTAGTGTTCAATCCCACGCGTGTTCAAACCCATTCGATAAAATACTGTCAAAGCCTTGGTAATATTGGTTCTTTGGTTCTTCAGTCACAACAAAAATCAAGGTTCACAACAATACAAATCATATTTGAGAAATTTAGAGACTTCCTCGAAAAAAAACTTCTCCTGGTCAGGTAGAAACTTCTCAGAAGTATTGGGAGCAACCAGTTCATGCTAGAAGAACCTTCAAAAATTCATTACCGAAGTTCAAGATCATACTTACCAGAAGATCAAGATCATACTTAAGACAGAACTTCCCCAAGAATCAAGAGAGGACTTATCAGAGCTTTAGGAAGAAGTGTAGGGAAGAGGACTTCTCTGAAGTTTGTAATTTTTCAGAGGTTTTGGAGTTCTTCCCAGAAATTCAAAGTTGAACTGCCCAGAAGTTTTAAAATAAAAACATTCCTAAATTTCCAGGAAGGGCACTACATCAAAAAATCAGGAAAAAAAATCCTCAGGACGATGCGTCATAGAAGCTGAGGAAAGAACTTCTCTCAAGTTCAGGAAATAAATTCCCAGAAGTTCTGGAAGAAACTTCTCGAATGCTTAGTTGGAACATCCTAGAAGTGCTTGGCAGCTTTTCCAAAACTTAGACGAAAACATTGTGCATTTCTGAATAAGGATTTCTCAAAATTCTTTAGAGAGAAAAAAAAGAAACTTCCCAGGAGCATTGGGGGTGCTTCCTTCTAATTTGAACAC
Organism: Aedes japonicus; assembly: GCA_034211315.2. Classification (NCBI taxonomy): domain Eukaryota; kingdom Metazoa; phylum Arthropoda; class Insecta; order Diptera; family Culicidae; genus Aedes; species Aedes japonicus. The sequence continues at coordinate 50,020 of JASCZW010007609.1, forward strand.
GAATTTCCCAATAGTTCCGGAACAAACTTCTCTAAAGTTCTGGGAAAAACATCCCAAAAGTTCTGAAGAGGACTTATCAGAAGTCTAGGCAGAAACTTCAAGAACAAATTTAAGGGAATTTTCCTAAAAATTTTGGAATAAAATTTTCCTCGCATTTCCGGATGGGACCAATCAGAAGTTTGGAAAGAATAAGCTCAGGAAAAAACTTCCCCGAATTTCAGAAAGGAACCTACCACAGAAGGCACTATCTGTAGGGTCAAGAAGGATTTTTTCAAAAAAATCATTAGAGAACTCCTCAGAAGTGGACTTCTCAGAAGTTGCGAAGAGACCAAAAGTTCAGTTGGAACTACCCGAAGTGCTAGAGAGCTTCCTTAAAGTTCCGAATCGAACATTCCAGCATTTCAGAATGACCCAGAAGTTATGGTAGATTCTTTTGATAAAATCAAGAAGAAACTTTCCAGAAGTATAGAGGGATCTTTTTAGTAGTTCAAGCAGGAATTTTTCAGATATTCAGGAGTCCCCGAAGTTCAGGCAAATACTGGCCTGAAGTTCAGAAAAGATTATTTCGGCAGTTCAGAAAAGAAATTCTCAGAAGTTCAGGTAGAAACTTCTAACAACTTAAGAAGATTTTCCAATAAATTCTGGAGAGTACTTTCTCAAAGTTTTGCAGAAGCTTTCCTCGTAGTTTGGGATAGGACTTATCAGAAGTTTAGAAAGTACTCTGTTCAGGAAAATATTACCAAATGTTTCTGGAAGGTAAGGTTGGGTTCATAAATGTGAATTTCGAAGAAAATAAGGAGTGACTGCCAAGAAGTTCATGAGGAATTTTGCCTGAAGTTCAGGAGGAAACTTCCCAGAATAAAGCAAAAAGCCTTGCAGAAGCTCAGAAGAGAGTTTCCCTGAAATTTAAGAGATAATCACTGACTAACCGAAGGAGCAATATATACAAAAATCATTCTTATGATATGATCATTCATATCATTCATGTCATTCATAATGATATTGATGATCATGAGTGATGTTTGCACCATATTAAAATATGGTACACGTTAATGGTTATTGTTGAATAAAAAAAGTCTGTTGATTTTATCACATGAAAATTGTGATTTTAAAAATAAACTGGAAAGAGCGTTACAGGGGAATACAAACTATAGAAAATTGTGTTATTTATGCGAATGCTTCAAGCTTCAGTGTCACTTTAAAAATATGAAACGATAATGTAAGGCTGCATACAATCCAAGGAATAGATGCAGACATGTTAACACAATCACACAAATAGCGATAATGACATAACTCGCTCTTTTATTACGTCATTTCGCTGAAACAAGTCTAATTCTCTAAAAAAATGTACAGACTTTCATAGACATTCCCAGACATTTCAAATTTTTATCACAGACATTTGAAAAAAATATCTGGCATCCCTGATTACAAAGAAGCCTACAAGTACATAAAACATTAGATTATAAAAATTTTGCTGTGCACTCTTTTTTGTGAACCAGTCGAGGTCATAATGCCTTCCCACTTTGAATCAGATTACAAACGACAAAAACACAATTTACATGAGGGCACTAGCTCATAAATCTTTTGCGCACTGACAGTGACAGTTCTACCAGTATTCTAAGCAAATCTGCATGACTGACAGGCGCTTGCTGCCCATTTTAGAGATCATTAGTTGAACTCTTCCTAACTGATCCCTCCACTGAACTGACTGGCGGCCGCGCACGAATTTCCCTCGTCTCCTCTTCCACCCAGCTGAGACGAAAGCGAAACGATCGTGATACTTTTCTGCTAGAGCATTGATTTGGTATTGATTTTGTCATGGCGACAAGATTTCGCTTCGCTCCGCTTAGCGCCGGAGATATTGACTGACCGTGATCGTAAATTATGAAACTTGAAGTATCCCGGTTCCCCCTAATGACCGTATCGGGCCACCGTGTCCGTTCCGGGCACAGATCGTGCGTACGGAATTGTAGTGGCATGCATTCAGGCTGGCTGCGACATGACCCGACATGAGCTGTTTACTTTCTCGCGTTGCTTATTTCCTTTGAATGGGCCACGGCCGACCCGGGCTATGGTGGTCGCTCGTGACGTCGAAGCAAACTTACAATCAAATGTAATAGCCAAAAGTATGGTAACAAAAAAAATAGGGCGACACATGTTCGACAAGCTCTGACTGCACTGAGACACAAAGCGGGCTGCATATGGTTAACTAACCAACTACAAATAAAGGAGCAAATGGTAACGACGCAACAGAACTCGCGGTTTGGAAGTGTTGGATGGTTGCTCAGCGGTGCATAGGTAACGGGAAATGACTGACGGTGGCCTTTGTTTGTCGCCTGGGATTGACTTCAGTCTGTTCTTTTCTTTGCTGCGCGTTTGAGCGAATGTAAATCAGTGCGCATAATCGTGACGCGAATCGGTGTAGAAAATAGTTCGAACGTGATGCAAACAACTGTCGGTGGATGTGTCTGTTAGGGAGTTTGTTTTTCTGGTAGGCAGCTTTTAATGCGTTTTGTTGGGATTTGCATGATACGATCGTGCGTTACCTTAGATTCATTTTGCTAACATAATAGACTTTTCACCATTGCTTCATCGATAAATATCGAACAATTCTACTCACGTCCATCAACCTGACAATGAAGCGAAATTCTCTTGCATGGATCTTGAATCATCCGAAGGTGAAACCGTTTCGTTCGGTTGTCATCACACCGATGTTTAATTTTTCTGACACAGTAACTGCGAACCTATGATTAATCGTTCCATACTTACTTACACCAGCGCATGTGGCGTTGTTTTGCGCTGGTTGATCGTAGTGCTAGTGCTTGTGGTGCGATCACCACAAGGCGTCAAAGCCATTCGAGCTGGCACTTGATCGTCGACTGCAGGAATAATAGCTGAGTACGCAGATTCTGACTACCGCATAAGATCACCGAGTCACCAAGCGTGCTTCTGTCTCCAAACAATGAAACTTTATCTGAAATGAGCAGCAAGGAAGTACATAGAGCAATGGAATGCATCGGTTGTTTACTCTTCCAACTGCTGCGGCAAAATAGTTCCGTATTAAATTCAATCAACTTTGCAGTGTCTGGCGGAGGACGGCAATCCTCTCCGAGCCGCTTCGGTCAATCTACGACGGCGATAACATGAAGTAACAATGGTAGGTAGTTCGTGGTGATGGATTAGACGACGAGACAACCTTCACTTCCCGAATATCAGGTGGTGACGGCTCGATCGCGAGGAGGAGATTACATCGGTCGGCGGCGTTACCGTTTAGAAGTGTTGCGATTTCCGTGCACCAGAAGTTGGGTTATTCGTCCTATCCTTCTTTTTGACTACTAACGATGGAAAGGGCAGTCACGTTTGCAATCACTAGGCGTATGCGTATGCTAAACGTTTAGAGTTGTTGTAAAATTGGGCCTCCTGAAAGCTTTTTCTATCAGCGTGAGTTTCAGCGGCATCTTTAGTGGGGAAACTACCGAAAGTTCTCTGCTGAACAACCACGAAAGTCTGTTGCACAATTGCAAACCTGCAGATTTCCAATAAGTCATGTGGAATAAGCTTGATCAATTTGGCATACGAAAATTGGTACCGTACGAGACCTCAATTGAAGTCAAGAGACTTCATTCATTTTTTTTTCAAATAACAGGAAGAGTGGAAGTGGATCAACTTCTGATGCGCATGGCTGAGCATCAAAGGCCGGTTAAAGGGGTAAGTTCCTGATCTGCAATTTGGTCAAACAGTAATAATTGTGGTCAAACATGTAATAACCATAACGATGCCATGTTGGTACAGAATACAGGAGAAATATTCAGCTAAACTTCCTTTTTACCGAATGCGATTTGCTGGGTCTTTCATTTAACACCTGCCATATGATTTTGTACAGTCTCTCTTTGTCCATTTTATTCACCGCAGAACGCCAGTTTACCTTGAACTGTTTCTCGCTCACAACAGCTTTTTGAGTCTTCTTAAGGTTCTGTTTTGGACGTATGGCCCAATATTGTTCGATTGGGCGGAGCTCTGGCGTGGTGGGAGGGTTCTGTCCTTGGGCATCACTTGAACGCGAGCTGGCAGCATACCACTACATGGCCTTTTTCTGTAATGGCAAGATGCCGAAACCGGCCAAAGAGAACGGAACAATTGTGTTCGCTTCAGGAAAGGCAGGCAGACGCTTTTGTAGGCACTCGCTCAGATAAATTTCTGAAGCTGACGGTTGCCCGGTCGCAATGTAAACGTTGCTCTTCGCTCGCCAGGTAAACAGATGGCCTGCCACACAAAATATCTTCGGCGAACTTTCACAGTTTCAATGTGCTTGAAAATATCTGCCATCTTTCCCCGTCCGGTTGCCGTGCAAAATTCAGTATGTCCATGAAGCTGCTTAAAGTCTGCTTTGACGTAAGATTCATCGTCCTGTACCACGACCACCAAACCTTCCGTCAGCACTGTCGTGTACAACTTTGCAACTCGCAAGCGTTTAGCCGCCGTGTTTTGTTTATCGTCGCGATTTAGAGTCACTCACTTTCTTATAGGCGACAGTCGAGCTTTCGACTTCCCCCGATCCAGCCTCTTTCCTGGCTGTCGACAAACGCTCTTCACCGAACACTTTTAATACGTTGGTAACAGTTGATTTAGACACACATTCAACAATTTTAGTACTAACTTGGGGTGAGATTAGATTATATTTTCGTCATGCACGTGCAAAATTTTGATGCGTTGCTTCTTCTTCCTTCGACGACATACTTTAGATAACTGAGTGCTAATGTTCAAATCAAAATAGAAGCACAACGCACACATCTTCATAAATGAGGGGTGTGCAATTTTTTTAATGTACGACAGAAAGAAAAATGCGTTAAGTTTAGGTCGACCAAATTTTGATCGAAACACCCTTTAGATGGTCGGCACTACATCACCGACGTCAGAACGAATCGAGACGCCAACATTGGTTCGGAGCACTACCTCAGGGTTACATAAGGGTTAAGATGTGCCCAAAACTCTTCATAGTGAACAACATTCAGTACCGACGCCCTCCACGATGCAATCTCGCGAGACTAAAGAAAACCTGACTTCGCCGCAGGCCACAGCGCTAATTGCTCGCTGAGACTGCGCTGCCAGAAGATGGCGAGTTCAACGAAGTCCCTCTCAAGGACTATTGGAACGCCGTTCTAGGTTGCGTGGAACGAATTGTGAGGTAACTGAAAGGTGGAGGCAGTTACTTCGGTGAACATCTGAATGGAGTACAGGAAAAGGGCGATGACAGCGCAGGAAGTCTGCAGCGATTGATAACCAGGATTTGGGATACCGAAAAGCTGCCGAAGAAATGGAGGGATGGGGTTATCTACCTCATCTACAGGAAGCTGGCGACGAACCGGACCGGCGATCAGTGCGATCACCGTCCTGATCACCCGGTATGAAGTGCTACCCAAAAATTATTCTTCAACGATTTTTTGACACTAGCAAATGGATTCGCGAGCAGCTATCTGGCCTGCAGATCCTGCCCACTAGAGCGCATCAAAGCATATTGCTGATTATTCGCGTTGCAACCGAGCAGAGCTATGCGGAAGATCATGGACGAGAACGGCTTTTCGGAAAACCTGACCAGACTAATCAAGACTACGATGGATGGAACCCAGTGTAGCGTGAGCATATCGGGTCGATTATCGGGTTCATTCGAATCCCACAGCGCGCTTTATAGAGGTGATGGAATCTCTTTGCCTGCTGTTCAACATTGCCTTGAAGATGACGACGAGACGGCGTATTCAACATATGTAGCACGACTACCAGATCCAGCCCACATGAATTGCTTTACCGGATGGTGGGAGCTGGTTGTCGGCATGAACATTGCAGGTGGTAGCAGAGCAACGCACCAGAATAAAGCGCGAAGCAGTAAAGGGTTTGACAAGCAACTGTGATTAACAGACTTTGATCCCGTATGAAGTGTATTCTGTAGAAAACGCTAATAAGACCGCTTATTTCCTAGAGGCATTAGACTTGGACAAAGATTGAAGAGGACTTGCGAGTACGCGTAGAGTTTTTTTTTTTATCTTTATTATCGTGGCTTTCAGCCTCCCGGCTGAGCTCACAACGCCGGTAGAGTTTTTGCGACGGCGTCTTGTCCATCTTTGGCGGAGTGAAGGAGGCAAGACACCGACGCTCCATACAAAAATTGAAAAAAATTGTATGGAGAAAAGTCAACGAGGGGGGGGGGTATGTTCAAAATGAGTCTACGTGGTTTATGAACAGGTCTCTAAGGTGTTTCGAATTCGGCGCGACGCACCGGACGCAAGCTGCAAGGATGCCTGACAACTATCCTGCGAACATGGTGTTCGATGGAAATCCGGTTAGCACACGACGAAGATGGACACTACGAGCAAGATGGTTTAGTGGAGCCAAGTGGAGCAAGATCTAAGGACTACAAGGTTTCCATGGAATTGGAGAGGAGCAGCCATGAACCGAGAACGTTCGAGGGATATTGTGTACCAGGTAATGTGCTAAATGACGTTATACCTAGAAAAAAAATGTAAAGTTTACGATATAGTAAGCGAAACTTTAAAAAAAAAATTACATTCTAAATAGTGGCGCCACGTTCACATATGCAATGTATTCGTTGAACACTTAAAATCAAGCTTATCAAAATTTGTTTATTGCCTTCGCTTCATCAGTATTTGGTAAGTTTTAAACAGCACTATTGTCAGTTGTACAATATCTCAGAAAATCTTACGGTACTGGTGAATCTTACCGACCATCATGCCGAACAGTTTCGGCGATTTACTGGTTTCGGTAACTTGACAAGTTCCGGTAATCCGATTTACCGGAACTTGTCAAATTTTACCGAAATCCAGTAAATCGGATTACCGAACTGTTCACAGTTATGTTGAAAGTCTCGCGTAAAAACAACAGAACACCGTAAAACATTCTAAGTGTGTAGACATAGTGTAAATCAGCCAATAAGCTTTGCATTAGTATTATTTATTTCACTCGACTTCTTTCCTCATCTATTTGATAACTTTCATCCAGAAATTCTTTAATTCTAGCTTATTTTTGATTTTATTGGGATTCTTACGATGTGCTGTATTCATGAAAACCTAAAAATACTTCAATCGGGGTGGTTCCGATGAATTCTTGAATAATTTTTGGGGACGAATACACATTTTGGGCCTCATTCACTCAAACGGCTGAAAATCGTGAATTGCCAAAATCGCCTTTTTACGCGATTTTGACTGCCGATGACATTACAAGTTAGAGCCTGGAGGGTTAATGCCGCCAAAGCGATCTGTTTTGTCCCCAGCCAATGAATCCCCGAATTGTACTGGGCAATTTCAAAGCAGCGACTTCGACGAAGCGGCGGGGCAGTCGAAGACATCCAGCAAATGCAGGCAAAATGGAATAAATGAGCTGATTCCGAGTCTGTTTACCACTGTGTGGGCGTAGATGGGCTCCATCAAGAGGAAGGTTCAAGATTTCATTCAAACTGGAGAAATGAAACCATCTAATGCTGTAACTTTAAAGTTTGAATAAAAGTACAGTAAAGCAACCATTAAAGGACTTTTTAAACTTATTGAATCACGAATTACAGGTTTTTATGTGCGTACCAATTTGCTTTTAAAGGCCTGGTAAACTTGTTCGTACGATTGTACGTTGAAGGATCTTCGAAAGTTTCCATCCTATTCAGGATGGAAGGAACGGATGATACGGAACGTTTCGTTCGATGAAACAGCGCATTGTGGATAGTTTCGATATCCAACAACGGAACCCAGCACTCGGCAATCAAGCACTTTTGCATCACATCCAAGTTGAAACAGGTTCAACGCCTCTGATCTCCATGCACCTTGACGAACCATTTCATCAGGTCTTTGCAGAAGCCGTCATTACCCGATGACGATGGTTCTGCGTTTGACCAAGGACACACATGGTCATCTTACACCGATCAGTTGGACCTTCCGGGCAGATATAGCGTAGCGCAGAAACCTTCGCAGATCTTGTTGACGCCGGTCTTCAGCTGACCACCTTGGAAAAAGATGATGAACACTGACTTGTACACCTTGTCGTCATTTGAAGGAACACATTACATTACATATGGCAGAAACGCTCCAGCATACGCTCAAAAGCAGTTATACATTCTTGCAGAATGACACCGGCGACGAAACCCAACTGCACAGGACCCAGGCTTTTCCGGTGTGCGATTCGTCGGTGATCAACGCTCGGGTTACCGTTTCAGACCTGAGTCTTGCGCAAAATATGTTTCAGCTCGCTCCAGGAAGTTGCGCTTAAGTGCTCCAGCATCCTGGTTGACCTAGCGCATTTCGTTCTCTAGCTTTTCAAAGGTGGCCTCCAGATCGATCATCTACTGCGGTTGGGAAGCTTCGGGGCACATCGTCGCACTTCACTGACAAATTTACGCTGGAATATGTTCACATCCGAGTTAAGATCCCGAAATTAAACAAGGCCCCATTCACCCAGTTCAGAAACGCAAGGATATGCTACTTCAATCTGAAGGCAGAACTGACAGAAGGTCATCTCTTCGCTGCAGAACAGTGAACCCATGCTTGGAATATAGCCTGTCCACGTTAAATTTCGGACACCAAAATAATAGCAGCAAAACTAATTTACGCATACTTTAACAAAACCGATTATTTATTTCTCAATAATAGAGTTATATCTACATTAGAAACAGTTGATTAATATGTTAAACCTTCTTTCTGTAAAATTTTAGAACTTCCTGTGGTACAACCGCCATCAGGTTCCGTATGGTATCCTCAGATCCACCCGCCGTGACGGATTTCCATCTTCTTTTGAAATCATCGGTACTATTTGCTCTCTTCTAAGTTTCGAAGAGTTTCCGCTTAACTTTAGCCCTGTACTTCTCTTTTGGTCAAAGTTTTAGACAGTTTGGTGGATTGGCTGTTTTTGGCATGCATTTGACCTCTTGAATCTTATACCATTCCAGGATGGATAATGACACGAGGCTAAATCAGGCCAAAACAGAGCTGGAGAGCCGTGGCATCTGATAAATTATTGATAGTGCCAGTAGAGACGAATCTTTTAGATTTTCAACCACAACTATATACGGCCTGCTATATCAAATACTTCTTCGGGTACTTGACCTCTTGCAGCTTATGCCAATCCAGGACGGATTTCTCATAGTGACAAGAGGCAAAATCAGGCCAAAACAGAGCTGGAGAGTTTGCAACCGCTTTTGCAGACATCCTTTCTCGTACACATCCTTAATGATAGTTCCGGTAGAGACGAAACTTTTAGATTTACGGCCACAACAACTATACATATGGCCTGGCAAATCAAATACTTCTTCGGGACACCGTCTTTGTTCAGAAATGCTCGGCAACGGCTTTCCTTTGAATTGCAGTATGGAAAGCCAAACCCGTAATCTGTTTTAAGTCTTCGACTACGTATGTTTCGTAGTCCATTATGATACAAGAAAATGTTTTCAAAAAATTGGTGTAAAGCTCCTTAGCACGATTTTTTCCAGAGAAATGTTGCTTGTTATCACAGTTGGGCACCCTTTTCCTTTTTGTACGCCTTCAGTTCCTGCCTCTGCTTCATTTTTTGTACGTATGATTTTGACTTCCCAACTTTGCGAGTCACATTTCGCACAGAAAGATTGGGATTATTCTCAATAATGGCTACCACCTTCTTGTCCATTTGTCGGGAGCATACTTTTCGATTTGTTCCGCTTCCAACCTTCCGATCCACAGTCAAGCGCTGGTCAAATGAATTGCAAACACAAAACACGGTACTTTTCGGTAGTTTTACTTTCATGTCAAGATCGCGTACCGATAAATTCGGATTTTGCTGCCGTTTGTGCCAATTACCTTTGCTCACTTCCACTTGATTCACCGCCATTTTACTGAACGTAACAAGAATGTGAACATGCCAAGCAATAAAGTAGAGACTTTTAGATGTCATGCAGTGAAGTGAAACGTTTCAGCGATTCGTGAAATAATTCAAAATCTACACTGAAAGAAAAGTGTCCGAAATTTCACGTGGATAGGCTTTAGTCGTTACTACAGGGTAAATTGTCAGAGATCGACCAAGATATGCTGACGGTGATAAATACCCTCCTCGAAGCTGATTCCAAGATGTTCAGATGGAAAACTTCACACAATCCCTTCTTTTGGGTATACTCGGGTATACTCGCAGAAGCTTAAGTCCGATTTTTAATTGCACTGTGTGATCTTACATATCCACTTAGATTTCTTTACAGAAATCTGTAAAGTTTTACCGAATTCTCAACAGCTTATCGTTATGTAATCTCATTCAACGGATTTCGGTGAAATTTTACAGATATCTGTAAAAAAATTACCGAATTTCGGTAAAATTCTATCGAAATCCGTAAAATCGGATTACCGAAAGATCTGCTGTTGAGAATTCGGTAAAATTTTACAGATTTCTGTAAAATAATCTGAGTGGATAGGCCGTGAAAAATGAAAAATTTCAAGTTTGTAATGATAACGGCTGATTAGCCAGCTACGTTTTTCTCTACACAAAAATCTATATATCATATGATATTAATCATAAGGATTATCTTCCAATTTTAGAGAAGATTTAGAATGATAATTTAAGGTGCGATATATGCCAATTTATAGTAAAAAATATTCAACTGTTGAATACAATCTTAACGGAAATATTTGATAATTCGCAATTCGTGATAATTCGTGATAGTTCTCAAGTAACCTTCAAAAAGCTCTCAAGCCACCCTGTAAATTTACAATAAAATCTGTATATAAACGAACAGAAAGCCAGCCATAAACTTTTAAAACCTACATAACTCATCATTATCTTGTTCTGTTTGAACACAAGAAGATTACTTGCAAAGCGCCATTCAGACCGATACGACTATCATTTTGGGGAAAGCATAGAAAAAGTATGTAGCAACGACGACGACAACAACATCAACGGCAGTGCCAATTTGAAAACTAAATGCTACTATAATTTATCTAATCGTTCGGCATAAACATTTATTACGCCTCTGAATTACAAATGTGACGACAACTGAGCGGTGTGCGGAAAAAATAAAAGCAGCCAAGCACCGCTACACACCGAAAAATGAAAATTTCTCCGTCTACTTAAGTCGGGCTACCATTATACCCGGCTGGTGTGTAGTCATTACGACGTTGTTAAACATTGTAGTAAGTACATGTCGCAATCTGCTTAGCGACGACGACGGCGATGGCGACGTCGCTGAAGACGGGGGCTATTTAGCATTGTGCGAAATTTACGCTACGCTCTGCCACCCACATCAAAGCCCAGGCACCCAGGCTTTTGCGCAAGCCCGCCGCCGCCCGCTGTCTTTCACGGTATCACACGACACACCACACACAAGCGACGAACCTTCCGTTATTTGTGGATGCGGTTTGCAAAAGAGATCACGTACCTTTCTGGCCGGGCAAACCGGAGGAAATCAAGTCCGGAATTGAACGTGACAGAAATGTTCAAGCCGAAAGGAAGAAAGGTGCATAATGCTGGCCCGGGGGTCCGGGTTCAATGGACGACAACGGTCATCGCCCATCGGAAGACAAGAGCCAATGATGCGGTCTGCCTGTCAAGGACCGAAACGGCCAAACAAAAACGAAAGCCCGAAAGGATGTGACTTGAGTCTAAAAAGCCTTGTGCGTTGACAAGGTGAAAGTTCACCGACAGATATACTGGAAAATGCATGGTATTTCACGTTCAGTGCTGCCACACGCGTTAAGGTCAGGAAGCCGTAGGAAAGCACCGGCCAAGGTAAATTAGCTTGGACATTTTTCTGTAGAATGTGCAGCTTGGCACATTCTTAGCGGGCGACACTGCATCGACACTTGACAAGTAACTGACCTGATTTACGTTGCGAATGAATGCACCACTCTCCGTTGTTGACTATTTACGTCAACCAATAATGCGCCTACTAATTGATTCGTCGGCATTGTTTTGACGCACATGGTAGGTACGGAAAATGGAGAAAAATAAACAACAAGTAAATTAAAATATGAACGAAGTCATCAAAATTTGGTCATAACCTGTCAAGATGGCTTCATCAACACTTCTTTCGTGTTCAAGTGAACACTCTCCAAAGCACACATGTGCTCGTTGCCCGTTACTAGATTAGTCTAATTTGCCGTGTCAAATGAAATTACTTCATCTAGTGCCACCCATTTTCTTGGCCGAGGCTCGCCTCGGACCTGGCCGGTGGAGGCCGAACGTTTCAACCCAAAAGGCCTTCAACCGAAACCAAACAAAAGCTTACGTAAGCACACCGACTCCTAGATGTCGAGATCAACGATGCTTGAAAGTAGAAGCAAAGTTGCTCTCAAAACTCATCAGTGCCGAGCATCAACCGCCCTGCTTTTGAGCCGAACGTCGCGTCATCGTCGCCGTCGTCGCCCTCGTCCAGCGCATTGCGAGCAGAGCTATATAGGTTAAGTACTGCGCGAGTTGTGACGAGTTGTAGCGAGCCTAGCGGTGGCGGTGGTCGCCTGCCATCATTTCTTGCTTCGCTAGCTCGAGGGCTTTGGCGCTATGTCTACTCGGAAAAGTCCCCGTGCATTGGCTTGGTTGGGCCATTGTTTCTGAGGGGGCCCAACGAATGGGCGACTGGTTGGTGTTGCTGTTGTTGATACAACAACATGTGCGCGCAAGCATCAATCTCGCCATGAATAGAGAGAGATCTTCTTGGAAGATAATTGGATTTTTCTTGAATGGTGCCCAGCGCTAGGCAAACAGTCAGCCATCACCAGCAGGTTGAATAATCGGCAAATGGCTTTTCCTGAATTAGATCGAGGTTGATTTAGAGAGGGTGGCGAGAGAATAAAAGAGACTTTTCTTGGGGGAAAGAGGAGGTTTCTTTTTTTGGTTGGCGATTTA